>CALSCQ010002073.1:0-29891 GCA_943704525.1 Pigoraptor vietnamica | reverse complement strand
AGCAGCCCCTGCAAGAACGATGGCACGTGCTTCGCCCATGACGACGGCACGTTCAACTGCATGTGCACAGGCGGATTTTCTGGCCCGACGTGCGAGGTCCTTCCGGACCCGTGCGTTATGAACGGGGCTTGCGGCGTCCACGGCACTTGCGTTGCGGACAGCGCCACAGCGTTCCATTGCGAGTGCCACGACGACTACTCGGGCGAGCACTGCGACGTCCCGCCTGTTGTCGACCCTTGCACGCCGAACCCGTGCCTCAACGGCGGCGTCTGCGCTGCCAACGGCGATGGCTTCGTGTGCACGTGCACGCGCCCGTACTTCGGCGTTCACTGCGAGCGCAAGTCGACGCCGCCGCCTCCTCCGCCGCCTCCGCCGCCGCCGCCGCCCGCGAACCCGTGCGACGGCAGCCCCTGCAAGAACGCTGGCGCGTGCTTCGCCCATGACGACGGCACGTTCAACTGCATGTGCACCGGCGGATTTTCTGGCCCGACGTGCGAGGTCCCTCCGGACCCGTGCGTTATGAACGGGGCTTGCGGCGTCCACGGCACTTGCGTTGCGGACAGCGCCACAGCGTTCCATTGCGAGTGCCACGACGACTACTCGGGCGAGCACTGCGACGTCCCGCCTGTTGTCGACCCTTGCATGCCGAACCCGTGCCTCAACGGCGGCGTCTGCGCTGCCAACGGCGATGGCTTCGTGTGCACGTGCACGCGCCCGTACTTCGGCGTTCACTGCGAGCGCAAGTCGACGCCGCCGCCTCCTCCGCCGCCTCCGCCGCCGCCGCCGCCCGCGAACCCTTGCGACGGCAGCCCCTGCAAGAACGACGGCGTGTGCATGGCGAAGGACGACGGCACGTTCAACTGCATGTGCACCGGCGGATTTTCGGGACAGACGTGCGAGGTGCCGCCGAACCCCTGCGCGAACAACCCCTGCCTCCACGGGGGTGTCTGCACGCCCCAGGGCAACGAGTTCACGTGCACGTGCAAGGATGGGTACATCGGCGATCGCTGCCAGACGCTGGCCGACCCGTGCGACCCGAACCCGTGCCTCAACGACGCCACCTGCACGCCCCGCAGTCAGCCGTTCCAGGGCATCCGCTACAAGTGCAACTGCGTCAACGGTTGGACCGGCCTCCGCTGCGACGAGAACCCGTGCGTTCCCAACAACCCGTGCCAGAACAATGGCGTGTGCCAGTTTGCGAACGGCGTCGCCAAGTGCAAATGCCCTCCGGGGTTCACCGGCGTGCGCTGCCAGAACATCTACAACATCTGCAACGAGGCCAAGCCCTGCGGCGAGCACGGCGAGTGCATCTACCTCGGCGGCCTCGACTACCGCTGCGATTGCGTGGCCGGATGGGAGGGCCGTCGCTGCTCGAACGCGATCGACCCCTGCACGCGGAGCAACTGCGGCGCCCACGGCACGTGCGTCGCGACCGGCCCGAACTACGGCGACTTCCGCTGCGATTGCGCCCAGGGATATACTGGCCCCACGTGCTCGGAAATGGTCGACCAGTGCTCTCTTGGCGTCTGCAAGAATTTCGCGCGCTGCTTGAGCCGCAAGGGTGGCTACCAGTGCGTCTGCCGCCCGGGCACCAGTGGTGTGAACTGCGAGACGGTCGCGAACCCCTGCGCCGAGAACGTGAACCCCTGCGCTCCTGCAGCGACGTGCGTCGCGCGCCTCTTCCAGCCCGCCTTGTGCTCGTGCCCCGTTGGCTCGATGGGCACGACCTGCAGCGCCGCGGCGGTCGATTCGCTGTCGCTGTCGGAGAGCTCGTCGATCCAACTCAACGTCATGGCGTCCGCCGTCGACATGAAGTTCCGCACGCTCGCCGTCTTGGGGAGGATTGTCTCGATCACCGACAACGAAGAGGGCGATCAGGTGGTCCTCGTCGATCTCGTTGGGGGCAACGTGCGTGTCAGGGCTGGCGAAAATCTTGAGCACGAGCAAGTGCTCGTCCGGGCGACGGGCACGTTCTCCGACGGAAACTGGCACCATGTCTCGATCTCGCACTCGGAGTCGCACTTTACCGTCATGGTCGACGGCATGCTCGCAGACGACGTGCCCGACGGCAATCTGGCCGAGGGCATTCCGCGCAATGTCATCTTCGGAGAGGGCTTTGCGGGCTGCGTCAGCTCGACCATGCTGAACCTCTATCCCGCCATCTACGAGAACGTCCTCGCCGGTTGCAACGCTGCGGCGGCCTACGCGTTCTCTGGGGCTATGCGCTCGTACGTGACGCTCGACGCCGGCACGACGCTCGCTGGCGACCAGTCGGTCCTCACTGTGACGTTCCGCACGTCCTCGAGCGACCGGATGCTCCTGGCACACCAGGGTGTCGGCAACATGCGCTTCTCCGTCTACGTCGACAAGGGCGGCATCAACGCCGTGCTCAATTTGGGCCGCGGTGCGGGCGAGATCACCCTCAACGCCAACGTGGCGGACGGCGAATGGCACACCGTCACCGTGTCCCGCGCGCGCCACATTGCCACCGTGACCGTCGATGGCGGGGTGTCGCAGGGCGTCTTCCGCTCCCTCGGCAACGCTCGCAACTTTGTCCCGTACGGCGCTGTCTACATCGGTGGCAACAAGAAGGGATCGTATGACGCAGTCACCATGGCCCCGGGTTTCACGGGCTGCATCCGCGAGGTGCTCATCAACGGTGCTCGCGTTCCCCTCGGCGGCGCCAACTCTGTTCGCACGTCGCCGTGCAGTCCCACCGACATCCTCTCGTTCGACGGCACCGGTTACGTCGCCGCGTCGCCCTACAGCCCCAAGTACGGCGGCTACGTCAAGCTCAACTTCCGTGCGACGTCTCCGAACGGCGTCCTCGTGTACGACAGCGACAACGAGGCGACCAGCGACTTCATCGTGCTCGAGCTCGTCAACGGCCGCCTCCGTGCCGCGTTCGATGCTGGCGGCGGACCCGCTGAAGGTTTCGTCGGTGAGGGTCTGGCCGATGGCGAGTGGCACACGGCCGAGTTCTCGCGCGCGTTCAAGGGCGCTCTCCTCAAGGTCGACGACAAGCACGTGACGCTCAACTCGACGGGCCGGTCGACGTTCCTTTCGTCCGAGACATCCGTCTTTGTCGGTGGACACCCCTCCGTCAACGGCATTCGCGGTTCGACGAGCAAGCACGGGTTCTCTGGGTGCATCAGCGGCGTCATCCTCGGCACGCGCCCCGTTCTGTCAGCGCACGACCTCATCATGCGGGTCAACAACGCCCTCGGCTGCGCGGCGGACGTCGACAGCGACTTTGGCCTGATGCCCGAGGCAACCGCGACGTTCGACACGTTCGCCGAGTCCGATGGGGAGACGACGGTGCAGTTCTCGATCCGCGCCTCGTTCTCCATGGAGACGCTGCGCAACCAGGGCGTCGCAGAGCTTCGCGGCGAGAACGGCGCCGTGATCGCCCTCGACTTCACGGACTACGCCCTCTCAATGAGCACGTCTGGGGATCATGGCTCCAGCGTTCAGCTGACGAATCGCCCCTTCGTCGTCGACGGCATGTGGCACAACGTGCACATGACCATTGATGCCGAGAGCGTCCAGATCATCGTGGACGACCTCGCGGCGGCCTCGCTCTCTATCGACAACTTCGTTCTCGACAGCATTGTGTTCGGAAGTGACACGCTGGACGCCTGCCTCCGCAACGTCGTCGTCAACGGCGTTCCGCTTGCCCACAAGTCGGCCACACTCGAGGGACCCGTGTCCTCGGGCTGCACGGCCTTCCCCGGCCTCATCTTCTAAGTGTTCTCATGTCGCAATGTGTGTGTGTGTGTGTGTGTGTGTGTGTAGTGTGAGTGCCATTGGTGCGTGCGACATAAAAGAGCCTGTGGCACGACACGTTCAGGTCAATTTTACCCGACAATAGCGTAGCATGTCTTCGAAGTGCATGTGCGTTCATTCAAACTTGAAACGGACTCGGAGTGTGTGTTGTGAGTCGCCCTTGGCAATAATGATGACCTCCTTTCGCTAGCAGACCATCGCAAGCGAATTACTTTTGTGACGTTGGGAAAGAGAGGGAGAAATGAGCTCCTTTCCATCAGCACACGGGGGCACACGTCTAAGCCCCCGTGCATCAGCAAATAATAATAGCCCCATTGAGTCGAAAATCGATGGAGCGGCGCGATGGCGATGGGGCGCCGCACCAATGGGAGGATTAGCCCGCAACTTTCGGGCATCTTTCGGCGACTGCACGTCAATGCGGCGCTTCTTCAATAGGCTTTATTCTCAGATTCGCACCTCTCCGTCAACGCGGAGAGGCAATGCGACGAACTAACCGAATGCCCATTTGGGGATTTTATCACTCATTTGTGAATGTGGAACCGGGGAGTAGGAACAGAAATGGGTGACCGCGTGCGTAACATGTGCATTGGACTCAGTATCAGTGCGGCGCATTTTGGTCGGAGAAATTACCCCGCGGAACCCAACACGCACCGCTCGCGGGAAACTCCCGACCCCATGTCTGGTTTTTTGGGCCCGCCTTTGTCGAATCCCGTTTGTCCAAAACGAAATGCCGAAATTGCGACGAAAAGGTGATATCATACATTTTCCATTCATTTTGCCTTTTTATTTTTGAAGGTGGACAAGCGTTGTCCCCAAAACGAGTGTCCGAACAGGGTCACATGGACCGGATTGCTTCATACAAACGGCATAGTAAAATAATTCGCCCGGTGTGAAAAAACGATGGACAATGGGAGACGTGATCGAAATGTATTGAGTTTACTATGGGAGGGAGGTGCCCTCAAATATGAATTCAACAAAAGAAAAAAAGAAAAGACGAAAAGATAAAGGTAAATTAAAATCGAGGAAAAAATTTATTTCTCAAAACACAAGAAATATTTTTTTATTATTTCGGAAGTGCCGAATTATTAATCGGAGATCGTACTATGGACTGTCTATGGGGCTGCGTTCATTCACAAACGTGTCCGGCAGTTCCTTGCCCGGCGGTGGCGGGGTGGCCTGGTCCATGTCCGCGGGCACCTCGACACCCCACTGAAAATACTTGCGCGCCATGCTGCTCGCTTATGCCCGTTCACACGCACACACACACACACGCGCACACGCACACATCCAATGGGACATTCTCTAGCTTTGTCCTCGCTGTGTGTGTGCTTCGTCCTCGCGTAGCCTGCAGAACCTCATTTTTGGTTTTATCCCGCTTGGGTTTCGTGAATCCACTCGGTGAATTTTTGGCGCGTAGACAAAGGGTTTCGCACGCGGTGTGTGGGATTGTCTTTCTCTCGGCCATTTCCCACGGGTACCAACCTCGTGTCTTGCAGTCTTTTTGTTGTTTGTGTTCATCCGAAATTCGTCGTCGCATCTATCTTCGTAATCCCATCCGATCCGTTCTTGCGTGCAAGGTCGTAAGGTGCGTTGAGCTGACGGAACTGTCAATGCGGCAATGCAACTTTTAGCTCTCGCGTTCTCTTGTCTCCAATTGACATCTTTGCCTCCTTTTCGCAGCCGTCTTAACGGGCTACTCGTTTTATTATATGGACAGTTCCTCCGACCACTCGGAGAGCGAGGGGGAAAAGGGCGCGCAAATGCCTGTCGCCCAGGAGGAAGAGCCCGCCAAGCAGGCGAAGGCCGAGGAGAAGGCCCCTGCGGCGACGGAAGCGTCGGACCAACCCCCTGCGCTCGAGCGGCCCAACTCGCAGGAGGCTGCATCTGCAGGTGCGTGTGTGTCGCCTCTAATATGCACGTACCTCTGTGTTAACGGCAATGTTTCTGACTGTTTTGTTTATTGGTCCCCGGCAGCGTCTACAGCGAACGCAGCGGGCACTGCTGGTACGGTGGTGCCGCCTCGGGCGAACAATGACGGCGACGCTAATAATAGCGGCACGGAGGGCGGGAAGGAGGGGACGCCCAAGTCGTCGTGCACGTACTGCGGGAAACAGTTCTACCGCGTCGACCGCCTGAACGCTCATCTCCGCGTGCACACGGGCGAGACGCCATACCAGTGCAGTGTGCCTGGGTGCGGGAAGAAGTTCAAGGAGAACGCGGCGCTTTTCAAGCACGTCAAGTCGCACAGCCCCTCTCGCCCGTACCAGTGCAACATGTGCGGGACGGCCTTCAAGCTCAAGCACCATCTCAAGCGTCACAAGGAGAAGGTGCATGAGGTCGCGACGGAGGGCCCCGCGAACTTCACGCAGGGCTCGTACGGCCCTCACGGCGGCACCTACATGCACCAGTATGCGCCGCGACCTGACGCGCCGTCGGGCGGGTTTGCGGCGAGCGCAGCCGGTGCGCCGGGGCAGCCGATGTTCCGACTTCCGGTTCGCCCCGACATGTACCGCCACCCGATGCAGCCGCAAGGGATGATGGTGCCTCACCGCCCGCCGGGCGAGTACGGCTTCGAGCAGTACCCGCAGATGATCCCGCAGTTCCAGGCGGCGCCGGACTACTCGCGGATGGGCGGAGCGCCGATGGCCCAGCAGCAGGGATCGTACCCCTATGGCGTGCGTCCTGTCGCGGGCGCGGCGTACACCGGACCCCCCAACATGATGCCCTACCCTCCGCAGCACGACATGCGCCCTCAAGGTCCCATGGGACACATGCAGTCGTTTGACGGCTCCGGCTCTTGGAACGCCGGCGCGCAAGGACAGTGGTCGTCGTACCAGGGGCAACAGCCTGGCGCAGGGGCTCCTGGCGATCGTCCTTCTCAGCCCGTTTCGAACACCGCGCCGACGGGCTCATTCCCCTATGTCCACGACGAGAACCGTGCTGCACTGGCGCGTGGTTCAGATGCTGAGCAGGCTGCCGCATTCACCATCTCGAACCTCGGAAACCCCGGCCGCGTGGCCTCGTGAGGCCTTGTTTGGTCTGTTGTCTCTTTGCTTTGTTTTCCTGGTGACATCTCACTTGCGTGCGCGCCTGCGTCCCTGACTTGCGTCCCGCTGCGTGCTGCGTGAACTCCGTGAACTCCCTTTTCGAATGAATTGCCAATTGTCTCCGTTTACAAGTCAAAAACTGTAGGCCGCTTGACACACACTGACGGACACACTGCGGGCACACCTCACGCTGGGACAACTGTACGGCGGACACTGTGAGGCACACCTCACGCTGGGCATGGAGCGGCGATTATTTCGACTTACCCGCAAATTAGTCCTTTTTCCCAACTTTTTCAAATGGTTGGCCCCAGGGAAGTCGCCAGAAGTTTTTTCCGTGTCCTATTCTTGGCTCGCGTGCGAGTGGCGAAATAATAAATACAATTATTTTTCGCAGACATCAATTATTTCCTCCGATCTATTTTATTTATTTCTTCAGTTTATATGAAAATATTATGGCGCACAATTTATTTGATCGGCCCTTCCGAAAATCCAAAAATCAAAAAAATTCAATACAATTATGGACAAGGGGCCTTAGTGAGGGGGTGCTGGGCACCACTGTCAGCGCGCACGCACTGACGCACTCCTCTCCCCGAAACCCGCGCGCCACACCATCCCACGTCGCATTCGCGGGCGAGCGACTGCAGGAGACTGTGCAGGGGCCTTCACTGCATGCGTGCGTCACTATCTTGCTTCTGATAATGTCCATATTTTCCCAATTGTATCTGAATCTGACCCCCGCCAATCGTGAGAGTCGTTTATTGGGGCCTCGGCCCTTGCGTAGTCCCGAGGGACGTGACTTACCTTTCGTTTGGAGAGACTTTCGTTTGGAGAGCGAAAATGAAGTCCACAAACCGTCGCATTACGTGGAAGGACGCGCTTTACGACAGCGCCCGTGGTGGGGCTGTCGACAAGGGATCGTATGACTACGGTCGGGATGGTGAGTGGCGCCCTCAAGAACACTCACACAATTGCGAGCGCGCTTGCACAAAACGTGTGCGAATTTCAATGTGCGTGTCATGTTCACGGTCCTGCTCCGATAGCGTCCCTCCTATACCACTTTGCAGGTGCGGTGAATGGCCTACCTCACGACGACGCCCCTCGGTACCAGGGGCCGCGAAACCTCGCCAATACCGGGGGCGGTGCCAATCACCGATTGCTGCAGAGGTCCGAAAACGGGGAAATGGTCGACGAAATGACCGACTTTGCGATTCGGCAAGACTACGGCGAGCCCAGCGACCCCGACCGCGAGTCGGGACCGTTCGCGTCGTCGTCGGCGGCTGGTCGCAAGTGCCAGTACTGCGGGCGTGCCTTTTCGCGGTCAGACCGCCTCCACGCGCACGAGCGGACGCACACGGGGGAGAAGCCGTACGTGTGCAAGTACGAAGGGTGTGGAAAGCGGTTCAAGGAGAATAACGCGCGGTATAAGCACATGCGCACCCACTCGGACCGTCGGCCGTACCAGTGCGACAGTTGCGACGCGTCGTTCAAGCTCAAGCACCACCTCAAGCGGCACATTCTCATGGTGCACACGGGGGATTCGAACGCCGGAGCCGCACACGACGGCGCCAACGGGCACGGTGAAGATGACGACGTCGTCCGCGAGCTGCCGACGAAGGGAAAGGTGGACTCGGCGTCCAAGACAAAGCAGACGCAGTCGGACTCGGGCATCTCGAGCGACAACGCGAGCAGCGGGAACACGAACAGCGCCGACGGAAGCAACTCGACCACGCACCAGTCCGAATCGCTGTCGAGCAACAGCGTGCACGACAGCCACAGCGCCTCGTCGGTTTCGCCCGTGGGAAGCGTCGATTACAGCAGCAGCACCGTCTCGGACTCGAACGAGGACGGGACGCAGCCCACTCGCAAGAGGCGACGACCACGTCGCAAGCAAAGGCCGACCGGCGCAGATGGTGTTGAGGGTCGCGGACCCACCGCGCCACAAGGAGCGCCGGCGCCTGGTGCCACCGACGGCAAGGCGCCGGCACAGGGCACGTCGAATCCTGGCGGCGGCGGCGCGGGCAGCAGAATGGGCCACGGCGACGGACGTTCACGCCGCAAGCGAGGGCAGCCGCACGGGCAGCCGCGCATGCACGACGAGGGCTCGTTGGTGGAGAGGCGCGGCGATGGCATGCGAGCGCAGGCCCAGCACCGCCCTCGGGGACCTGAGCGCGGCGACCACGCACCAGTCGACCATCGCGTGATGCATCCGCAGGGTCTTCCGCAGTTCACCGCAGGGCGGCCTGCGCAGCGCGAGGTCGCGCACCATCTTGTCTCGCTCTCGACCGGCGCCGTGGCTCGACAAGGGCCGCACGGTGACGGTCAACATCGCGCGTGGCACGCTGCCGACACGGCCAGCTCTGGCAGCAGCGAGGAGCGATCACACGGCGGGCACAGGCGAAAGCGACGACATCGCCGGAGCGGTGCGACGTCGCCGGTGATGGCACAGAAGCGTACGACAGTGTCCAAGCCGACGCCTTTCATGATTCGGGACATCCTCAGCTAAAGCGGCGTTTCCTCAGCGTTTGCCGTTCGCATCTCCCGAGTACATACCCGTTACTCAGAAAGAGTTCTGCGATGACAAATAATTGCAAGCACTAGGAAATGGCGACACACAGGTTTAGCGGAGACGGCGATGCGCAAATCGGAAATCAGACTGAACGAACTCAGATCGCTTTCAGTGACTTGATTCCTAACGCGGACTTTGTGGCAACGGACAAGAGTTACACGAGAACGATACACAGTGTCGGAAAAGATCGGGAAATAGTCGGACACGAGAGCTTGAATGCCGGCACTGTCAACGTCGCTGGGGTGTGGCCGGTCACGCGGAGTGCAGGGCACCCGCTGTTACATCAACTGCCGGCCACTACCAGTACCTAAGCGCTTTGCACAAACGCTACTAACCGCAAGAGAGGTGGATACCGTCGACGGTGTTGCACTCGAGAGTACCTCGTCATTTTTCCCCTTCCGTCTTGGTGTTGAGTCGATCGAATCGTCGACCGTGTGGGGCCCTTTCTCGCTCGCGTGAGCGGAGGCAAAAGCCACATACTGTATCTGGATATTAGCGCTGACTGTATAATTATTCAATCAGTAGCATACGGCACTATGATGAAAATACATATTATAATGGCGGTCACCTTTGCTCACGCGAGATGTAACAACTAAAATAGTGTAATGTGCCGCTGTGGGGGTTCACGCAGCAGTGTCGCGGTCATACCTGCGACGGCTGATGGATTTCGCTGCTACGGCGTGCTACAAGTCGGCCATTCGTAAGGACAAGCTCCAATTGCTATGTATTGACGGGCGGGGCATCACATTCGCGCGGGCTGCGATGCCAGCTTCGCCGACTTGTAAAGCGCGGTTATTTGCTCGAGGAATATGAAGGTGAAGACAGTGTGCCCGCCAATGCGCGCGAAAAACGCAGGGTAACCCTTCCATAGCTTGAAGAAGCCCTCGTTGCGCACGATTTTGAGCATGCAGTCGAGGCTGTTGCGGTACTCGCCGTTCTTCATGTCCTGTATGCGCGTCTTGGCAATGTCCGCCGGGAGGGAAACGGTCGTGGCGGCAAGACCGGAGGCGAGGCTCGCTGCAAGATGGCACGCAATGCCGTCGCGAAGGATGCCGTGCTTGAGCAGAACTTCCTTGGCCTCCGAGTACGTCCCGAGCTGTGCGGCGTTCAGAAGCACCGCGCGAGAGACCGTCGGCCCGCAGCCTCGCCACAGCGTCAAGAGACCTTCCTCGCGCGTGACACGGATGAGTGCGTCGAACACGTTCTTGTAATTCCGCCGCTGTTCGAGAGGGAGGCGCCCGTCTGCCGTCATGCGCACGAGCGCAACCTCGGCGGGTGTGCCCACAACGGCCGCCACACCGCCCGAAACCATGCCCGCGGCAATCTTCGCGACAAACGGCGTCGTCGCGACCTGTCCCGCCTGCGCCTGCTGCCGCTGTTGGCTGCGGATGAACTCCATGCACGCGTTGAACACGCCGAAGCGCGTGGTCGAGTACGTCGCCTGGCGGAAGAGCGCGGCCGACAAACTAGAACGAGGGAACGATGTATTAGGTGTGCTTAAGCATTATTTCAAGTGTTGTGTGCCAATACAGTAAACGATAGCATAAGAGTAGAAAATATGCGATCTCTTCCATATGAGAGCACTCACCCGTTGTAGAGGCCGCCAAAGCCCTCATTCCTCACAACGGCCGCTGCCGTTCCGAACATCGACCGAGGCGCACCCGATGTAGCCGCGCCCTTCAAGTTACTGGCGAGTTGCATGCGTGTCTTGATAAGATCCAGCGGCTGCACAATGGATGTCGCCATCATGCCGGCGACGCCGCCGAGGAGAAACGCCTCCGCCATTTTGTGCTAGGGATCGTTCGCACGACGCGCGTCAGCGAGGAGAAGCGAGTTTCGCAACAAAGTCAGAATCGAGATCGACGATGAGTATATGTTTGCGAGTGAGAATTTCGCTAATCTGGGTTCTGCGCACAGAGGGGAGGCTCAAATCTCGTTGAACGCGGCTTGCGAAGTGCGTCGGATGGGCGGATGCCGTGCAGCTTACGCGTGGCCAAGATAGCTCTCTCGTGCTGGATCAAGTCCTAGTACACAACCAGCCGTCACAAACACGTGTGGGTGGGACTGCATGCATGCTGTGCCGCGGCCACAACCACCGGCGTCACTCGCGCCGTCTGTCGGAGGAGGGAGCGTGCATTTGGGCACACGTCGGTCGCCTGGTCCACGCGGGCCAATCAACAGCCGGACACTTAGGGCGCGTCACCTCTGAATTGAAATCGAGTCTGCATTTTGTGCCTGTTTTTCGTGTCCAGGTCAATCTGTTCCCCGCGGGTGGCACGTGCCTGACCAGTTACTATGGCGGGCGCAGTACTTTGGCTAGGGTGGATCTGCGCACAATGTGATTGGACGCCGTGTCCACTCGTTATTCAGTTCGCGGCCCGGCCGGACCATCCCATCCGCGGCTGATCGGCGCCAGCTGAAACAGCACTTTACTTGGCGCGGCGCGTTACACGGCGCATTCTGCTGGACCTGTTCGGCAGACTGATTTCCGAGTCTGTTGCACGGACCCCTGGCCGACAGTTATGATAGACCTTGATCGTGCCGCGATGTTAATGGATTGGGGTGAACTGTTGTCTCCAGCCTCATTGAGCACTAACCGGCTCGGACCACGGCAGTCGGCCTTGCACTCTCAGTGAGTGGGGCCAGCCCGTAGCCGCCGGTCGGTCTCGTCCGGCAGTGAGAAGCCACTCGGGCACTGGAATACAAAATTAATCGAAAACATACTGCCGTAGTAGCTGCTGGTTCAATCGCTAAACAGTCTCAGTTCGTCCGGCTTTCATTGCCGGTTCGCGCCGCCTAACAGAAAAGGTTTCAGGTGTTTCGGTTGGTTCGAACTGGGCTACAATTTAATTTGACTTTTCCCGAAATCGCATCCTAATTTCAACATTCCTCAAATCAATTTGCTGCGGGCTGCCCCAGGGGACACATGTCCACTTTTCGTTTCAGTGGGCTGGAGTGTGTGTGTTGGGTGTGCCGGCCGGGTGGATGACCCTATCCGATCTACCATGTTGGAGAGAGAGAAGAGACAAACACACACACAGAGACAGTCGTTGAAGTGTATGCGTGCTGTGAGTGCAACTATTTGCTGTAGTTATTTAGGCGAACTGTCGCGTATTGGGTCAGAAAGGGATTGAGTGAAAATGGACGTCGCATCGGCTGCGGTTGCCGCGGCCGTATGCGTCGTTCTCGCACTTCTCGTCGTGCTCGGCACACATGCTCTGAGGGCGAAGGTGGGCTAATGGAGCGCGCAGTTGCACGCCGTTGTGAGGCATGAGATGGCGTCGCAGTTGCAAGTCCCGCTTAAATGCAGGCAGTTTATGTGAGCTGGTGTACTCCTTTGTGCGTGTTCTGATATTACTTTTGCGTGTGCCACAAAGCCGCAAGCGTCGCCTGCACCGGTCGCTCCCTCCAGTCGCCCCTCGAAGGCGCCAAAGGCAACGCGCGAGGCGACTCACGTGACCAAGGAGGATGCGGCACGCGCCGAGGAACGTGCGCGTTTGAAGCGGGAGAAGGCAGAGGCCCGGCGGAGGGAGGAGGAAGAGCGCGCCCACGCGGAAGTGGAAGCGCGAAAACGCGAGATCGAGAATGCGATGCGCGAACAGCAGGAGCAGGCGAAGTGGGTAGAACCATGCCTTTAGAACAATCCTGCTTGCGCGCTGTACTTACCGTACGATCGTTTCGTTTGAACAGGATTCGCATGGAAGCGGAGCGTCGACAGCGTGAGGAACAGAAACGCAAAGCGTCGGAAGAGGAGGAGCGCCGCCGGAAGGAGAAGGAAGAGCGGAAGGTGCGTGTGTGTGTGTGCGTGTGCATGTGTGTGTGTGTGCATGCCTCTGTGTGTGTGTGTGTGTGTGTGCATGCCTCTGTGTGTGTGTGTGTGTGCAACGTGCACCCGTCATACGTTGTGCTTCAATTTAACAGTCTTCTCTTGGCGTGTGGCCATCAGCTGAAGGCGGAGGCGGAGGCCGCGGCGGCAGTGGCTGCCCGTGAGGACCGCAAGCGCCGTGCGGTGGAAACGGAACAGCAGCAGCGAGTGGCGAGGGAAGAGCGCATGGTGGGTGCAGTGCAGCGCGCTTTGATGTGCCTGCGTGGCGTGGCCGATTTCTGAGAAAGGGGTTCTGAAAAAGGGTGCGAATATTCGTGTGGATTGGCGCTTTTGACCCTGGTGAAACTGCCTTTGTAGAAGAGGGAGGCTGAAGAGAAAGCGAAGAAGGAAGCGGAGGAAAAGGCGAAGCGGGAGGCTGACGAGCGCGCGAAGAAAGAACGTGCGAAGAAGGAGGCCGAGGAGCGCGCGAAGAAGGAGGCCGAGGAGCGCGTGAAGAAGGAGGCCGAGGAGCGCGCGAAGAAGGAGGCCGAGCGCGCGAAGAAGGAGGGTGAGGAGCGCGCGAAGAAGGAGGGTGAGGAGCGCGCGAAGAAGGAGGCTGAGGAGCGCGCGAAGAAGGAGGCTGAGGAGCGCGCGAAGAAGGAGGCCGAGGAGCGTGCGAAGAAGGAGGCCGAGGAGCGTGCGAAGAAGGAGGCCGAGGAGCGCGCGAAGAAGGAGGCCGAGGAACGTGCGAAGAAGGAGGCCGAGGAGCGCGCGAAGAAGGACGCCGAGGCGCGCGCGAAGAAGGACGCCGAGGAGCGCGCGAAGGAGGCTGAGGAGCGTGCGAAGAAGGAGGCTGAAGAGCGCGCGAAGAAGGAGGCCGAGGAGCGCGCGAAGAAGGAGGCCGAGGAGCGCGCGAAGGAGGAGGCCGAGGAGCGCGCGAAGAAGGAGGCCGAGAAGCGCGCGAAGGAGGCTGAGGAGCGTGCGAAGAAGGACGCCGAGGAGCGCGCGAAGGAGGCTGAGGAGCGTGCGAAGAAGGAGGCTGAAGAGCGTGCGAAGAAGGAGGCTGAAGAGCGCGCGAAAAAGGAGGCGGAGGAACTGCGATCTTTTGTGCTGGTGCGTTTTGTTGCGATGCTCTGTCCTGCGTTTCTGTCGTATTGCTAGTTTCTCACACTGACATTTCAGGAATCGGCGCGGGAAGAGGAGGAGTGGATGCGACTTCGGCGCGAGACGGAGACGGCGCTGGCGGACGCAATGTCAACGTCAGTCGTCCCGATGGACGTCGAGCCATCGCCCCCCGCAACCCCTGCGCCGCCCGCAGTCTGCGAAGTGCGGTCGGCGCTGGCTGCAGAGGCCACTGGTTGGGGCGACATGAGCGCAAGCGACGCGTCTGCAGTGGGCGGAGGTGTGTCGGCGGCAGAAGAGCTGTCGGTGGAAGAGTTGCGCATGCGATGGGCGCGGGAAGCCGTCCGCGCTGAAGAGGCTCACCGCGAAGCCGAGAGCTCGGCAGCGAGCGCTGTCTCTGCGCGCGAATCCAAGCCAAAGCATGGCGGCGCTTCTGACACCGAAAAGGATGCTTCGGCAGCTATGGAGACGATGCGGGACGAGGAGGCGTCCATGCGCATTCGCGCCGCATCGATGGAGGAGGCCGAGCGTGCAATTGCCCGCACAGCCGCCGCCACCTCGCAGCCTGGAGCGAGCAAAGTCTGCAGTGGGGCTGTGTGCGCTCATCCGAGCGCTGATTCGCGTGAGTGTGAGAAGGCGGTCTCTGCAGACCTTGCCCGTGAAGAGTTGACTCTGCGTGCATGCCGTGAGGCGGCAGAGGCGCGCGAAAAGCATCTTGCCGCGGTGCCGTGCACTGCAGCGGAAGACGCGGTGCCTACACACTGTCACACGCCCACACGGGCGGCCGGGTCGCCGTGTGCTATGGCTGTCGAATCGGATCGTGCAGCCGTTTGCGCGCATGAGGAGGTGCAATCGGCTGACAAGCTGGCGCCCGCCGTGCGTGAAGATTTGGCGAAGGAGGAGACGGCGCTGCGCGGGTGCCGCGAGGCAGCTGACGCGCGCGATCGCGCCCTCGCCGCCGCGTGCGCCCAGTCGGCGCCCACTGCGCCTGCTACCGCTACGAGTCGCGCAGAAGTTGTTTCGAGCGCGCTCCGAGTCGAAGCGGAACACTGGGACGCCGTCGCATCGTCTCAGGCGGATGACTGCGTTGGAATCGTTCGCCGTGATCTCGTCGCGGAGGAATCGTCCATGCGCGCCCTGCGCGAGTGCGCGGCGGCCGAGGAACGGATTGCGACTGAAAGCGCCGCTGCTGCCAGTACTAAGCAAGCGGACGTGGCTCCCTCGGAATCGCCGGAGGCGTCGCCCACGCCATCGCACGGATCGTCTCGGTCTGGCGGCGACGAGTGGGTCGTTGTTGACGACAGCGCCGCCAGCGGGTTTGCTAGCAACACGGCGAGCCCCTTCCACATGGTGTTGGGCACGCCTGCTACTGGCGGTGCGAGCATGTCTGCGTCGCTGGTGGGTGCGATGGCCGTGTGCGTGTGCGTGTGCGTGTGCGTGTGCGTGTGCGTGCGAGGGTGAGAGGGTGTTTGCGGTTGTTCACGTCTCATGCCCCTTGCTGCATTAATAGGTGGACTTGACGGCATCATCTTTGTCGACGCCGGGCGAGGGCGCGCGGGTCTCTACTGCGGCGGGCGCGCAATCGCCGCCCTCGTCCACGTCACCCGGTGAGTGCATTGAAATTTGTCACAATGGTAACGCGCAAATTCTCGTTCCATCCCCGTCTGCGAGGCGGCTGACGTTTCGTGGCTTGTGCTCGCAGCGCCCCTCCGCCTCCCGCTTTCCCCGCGCACCTCGCTGACACCCGCGGGCGCCCAAGGGATACTCAGCGGCCTGAAGGGTCTTGCTGGTCTCCGCCTCGACGGTGCGTTTGGCAGTCTTTGTGTGTACGTTTTGCCTTTTGTCTCTTGCTGAGGCTTACATTGTGGTGCGGTGCCTTTCTGCAGACTCGCCGTCGCATGTCCTTCACAGAAGTTAGCAATAAATGAACGGCGTACCTCCTGTCAAATTCCGAAGACCCGCTTCATACCGCTATGCGCAACACCATCTGCGCCGTCGACATGCATGCAACCGCGCTAAAAAAAAAAGCACGCTCCCTGCGCGCCACTCAGTCTGCCTTGGAGGCCTTCCTCGGGCGGTTGTCGTGCGGCGTGTCGGGTGCCACACCGCGCGTGCGGTTTAGGATCACGCGCACCTTGTCCTTGAGAGGCCCAAGCACCTTGCCGGCATGGTCGGACGCCGACGCAACCCATCCCTGGTGAGACGCGGCAGGGTAGGCAATCGCCGCAATGGCTGTGCACCACGAGGAAACGCATTTCAGTACAAGCACGGCATATGCATGATGTGCGTTGTTCGTGCACGGCACTCACTCGCAACGTAGGCTAGGAAGAGACCGGAGACAAGGCTGCCAAAATATCCGATGGCGAGAAGGCCACCCGCGACAACGGCCATGTACTGCGGCAAGAGGGCGAAGCGAGAGTCATAAATGTTTCGCTCAGAGCCCGTTTTTAGTGCAATCTAAAAGTGAGTAAATGAGACACTCTAAGCATAGGCCCTTTCGACGAGGTCCCTTTCGGGCGTGAAGCTATTGGTTGCGGAGTGCACAAAACATGCCTGCACGGGACTGCGGGTGCGGAGGTCCTCGAGGAAAGCACAGCTGTGGCGAAGACGCAGACGAGCAGCTGCGATTTCGGCGCAGATGGCCTTGAAGCGTGCGTTGTCGCTCTCACTGCAGGCAAAGTATTGCATGCGCGCATGAACAAGCATGCCACTCGAGTGAGACACGACGTGCAGAACGAACTGCGCGACCCCGCAGCTATTATCGCACTGACCCACTAGCTAGCACACAACATACCCCTGTCCCGCGCTGACGACGGCGATTGCATAGTCGACGGCTACCGCAATCGCAGTGAAGAGCGAGGCAATCGAAATGACAGTCCATTCGGTCGTCGCCAAAAACCTGCAGTTGCGGACGCTTCTTGTGAGCAGACATCCTACACATGCCACACAAGTAGACCTCCTACACATGCCACACAAGTAGACCTCCTACCATGCCACACAAGTAGACCTCCTACACATGCCACACAAGTAGACCTCCTACACATGCCACACAAGTAGACCTCCTACCATGCCACACAAGTAGACCTCCTACCATTCCATACAAGTAGACCTCCTACCATTCCACACAAGTAGACTTCCTACCATGCCAGAGGGAGCGGCCGACCGCCTCCAAAGCTGCTTTCGCACGCACAATACAGGCATGCACGTACAAGCACGCACGACGCACGCCGCCACACGAGAGCGCAAACCGCTCACCAGAACGCGAGGTGGACGAGGGCGAGGAGGATGAAGAAATGCGGCTTCTGGCCAAGCAGAACCTGCGTCCAATGGAAATGACCAAAGAAGTTTGAGTCAGTATGTGAAGAAGCAACGTAAGTTCGCGTGTGATTGTCGGGTGGATCGAGACAACCGCAGCAATTGAAGTGCACGAACACTATGCACTACTCCACTATCGTCATCAGATGGATAGATGGAAGACGGAGAGACAGCGCACTTTGAGGGTGGCAAACACCAGGTGGATTGTCGCAATAGCAGCACCCGCCTTATCCACGAACAGGATGGAAGACTGAGAGACAGTGCACTTTGAGGGTGGAAAACAGGTGGATTGTCGCAATAGGAGCACCCACCTTATCCACGAACAGGATGGAGGCCTTGCTGTGCTCCAGGCGAGCCTCGATGCTCTTCCGGAGTTCACGCTGCGCGACGCAAAGAGAATCTTGAGTTCGATATGGCCCAATTCAGCTCACTTCAAGCTCACGCGCAACGTAGAATGCAGGCGCCATGAAACGGTGCGACAACAACTTAAACTTGAAACAATAAGAAGACAAGCAGAGATGCACCTGTTCCTGGGAGGATGCGTCCTCGTGCGAGTCGTTCGACGACATGGCTGTGAAAGGACAGTCGCCTGTTCTACGCTTAAATCGTGAGAATAAGAGTTTTCTCTGGGAAGAAGTCGACAGTTTTTCTGGTGTTGATCGGATTTCACAGAAATGAGTGAACTGCGTGTGTGTGCAATGGACATGCGTCATCCCCCGTTGCGCAATAAGTAGTTTTAATCGGATTCAATTCATTGCAAATGCTTGGAGCGTTCCTACTCAAATCAGTATTTCAAAGTGATGACGTCGGCAACACCGGGACTCCACTTCATGTAAAGGACTTCTTTTTTAAAAAATAAAAATAAAAAAATTGTGACATTGCGAAGCGCAGTGACACGCCGCGCGAAATGCCTCCCCATTACACGGGCGCCCGAACACCGCTTGAACGGTCTCCCATTACGCGCGCTTAACCCCTCCGACGCTTGCAGAGGGAGGTGTCGTGGCACAAAATTCCAGTCACCACTTCGAAGCAATGACATGTGGCGAGTACTATGAGCAATCGCCGGGAGTGGGGTTCCACTCGTCCACATCACACACGGCGGATGCGTGTTACAGAGTAGAAACGGCTGGGAAACGAACCCGCGCCGGGTCCAATCGTAATTCAGTCGTCGCCCTCGTGTGCGTCTGCCGTGTCGCCAGGACACCTTGCCGCCATGTCTTCCAACGAATCAAATGTTTCTGCGCACCACACACAGTACTTGTGCGTCGTGCGGAGATGGGTCGTCAGCCCGGCGAGGCGCTCTGGCGTTGGCTCGTCGGGCGCTTCGTCCTCCGAGTCGTCGTCGGTTGGGAGTCCCTTGCTCTTTCTCTGACGCTGGCGCTCCTCGCGGCGGATGTGATGCGGCCACAGGTGCTCCTTGCCAGCGATTCCCGCACGGCTGTGTTCGCAGGGAATTACCTTGTCAGCCACAGGATATTGCGACAATCACGACATGCCGATCACCCACAGGCACACACGTGAGGCAACGACACGCACCGGTCCAACTGCTCACACACGCTCTCGCTCGTGCGCACATCCCGTGTGAGGCGCCGCACGTCAAAAGTCTGGCGCATACGCCCGACAAACCCTTCGGCCGTTTCGTGCTCCACGCGTTGTCGCTTGGCGCGTCGTTCCTCTGTATATGTAGCACGGAGCACGGCCAAGGAGAGATGAGTCTATTTCTCAGTGAGTCTGTGTGACACGGCAGACAGAGACCCACCGGAGTCCCGAACCTCCGCCTCCGCCCTCCGCCGCCTTTCCGCGTCGGCGCCCAGGCCGCCCCGGTCCGTCTTGAGGGCCACCGGCAACGGAGCGGCCATTCCCGTGCCATCTCGCCCCAGCGCAGAGCCCGCCTTATAGCCCATTTTCATCATCATCGCAAAACCCTGTCCTCGGCGAGGGATTTCGAATCAGTTTCCGTCAGTCGTCGTTCGGTTGGCCAAGGGTACACACGCAAATCCCCTGTCGCACCTTATTGTCATCGCCGATCGCACTCGCGAGCCCCTTCTCGCGTTGCTCTGCTTCGCGCACTCTCACGGGTTTGTTTTCTTCCCGATTCTTGCGATCGCGCTCTTCCTTTTCCCTTCGCATCCTAAAACAGGACAACAGCGGCATTATTATCGCCTCACATTCGGCACTTTTAACAAACTGCGCCACGCACGACCCACAAGTCCCACACCCCACCGAATCTCGCGCTGCTCTCGCGCTGTGCGTGGAAGGGACGATGCGGTCGCAGGAAGACCACTGAGAAGTGATTCGGACATGTAGTCGTCGTCGCTGTCGCCCGCCGCCCCGTTTCCCGCCATTTTTGCCAAGGAAGGCAGACTGTCGGCCGGTACCGTGTGCATGTGGAAGCGTGCCAAGCACACGCACCTACACAAGAGCGCTGTGCATGAACGTAAAAAGAATGTGTGGTACAATGCAAGATCTGGCAATAACACGAGTTTTGCGTGCTTGCGCAATGGGGAATTCTCCGATGCCTCGTAACGTATTTCCGACAGGTGACCAGCCGTGGCGAGAAAAGCCACTTCACAGTCCGTGTGCTGTCGGCAACATTGAGTTTGGACTCTGCGTGAAGCGCGCCGTGTCTTCGCCGTACGAATGGCACGACAGCGATAGAGAAGACCACGTGCAGGCGGGTGCCTGCGGGGCACGCTTTGGCGATGGCACGCGCCATCCCTCTCGTACTTATGCTGCTGCTGTGTTCCACGTGCGTGCATGCAGCCTCGCCGACCGTCGTCTCGTCCCTGAAGGAGGTTGCGGACGCGGTGAAGGCGGGAAGCACCGACATTGTGGCAGAGTTGGTGGATGCATCGCTTGCGTCGACCGTGGATGTGGCGACGTCGCGTGCTGTGACAGTCACTGTGCGTCCGCGCGCGGGTGGAGCGCGGCCTCTGATCAAGTGCCCGCCCTACGGAGGGGCCCTTGCGCTCACGGGGTCCCTTCTCCGAGTGAATGTGACATCGATTGAGTTTCGCGGGTGCGGTGCTTCTCGCGCGCTTGCCGTGCAAGATGCCTCGTTGACGCTGTCGTCGTGCGTCTTCTCGCAAAACGGCGCGGGTGCTGTGGCTGCGCGCGGCCAGTCGCGCCTCGCGGTCACGGGCTGCTCGTTTGTCGGGAACAGCGCCGTCGACTCCGCGGGCGACATGTACGGCGCGGACATTTTATTGGGGGGCGCGTCCACGTGCGCGGTGCAGGCGAGCACCTTCCAGGGCGGCCTCGCGCACGGCGGCGGATCGGTCGCAGTGTCCGACGACGCATCGCTCACAGCGCGGAGTTGCTTCTTTCTTGCCAGCCGCGCGTTCGAAGGAGGGGCCGTACACGTGTCTGGCCGTGCGTCTGCGTCCATCGCGTGCAACTTCACCGACACGGCCGCCCTGTTCCAGTCGCCTGTTGCGGACGACGGCGACGACGAGGGGGACCCTCCGCTTCCGAGTCAGGGCCCGCAGTGTAATCCGCTCTCGTTCGGTGGCGACGCCGGTTCCTCGATGTGGGGCGTGCGCAGCGTGAATCAAAACAGCCGTCCTGCACGTGCCGTTGAAGCGAGAGGGTGCGGCGGCGCGGTGTTTGTCGCGGGTGGGATTGTGAACGTGTCGTCGTCAGTGTTTACGAGGACGTCGGCGCCCGAAGGCGGCGCGCTCTGCGTGGACGGGGAGAGCGCGGCCGTGTCCGTGTCGAATGCGACGTCGAGCGGGTCGGCCGCAGTGAACGGCACGGGTGGCTTTGCATCTGTGCGTAATGATGGCCGCCTCTCGATCGCCGGATCGATGTTGCGCAACACCACTGCAGGCATTTCGGGCGGCGCCATTCGCGCGGACTTGGGCGCTCGCGTGTCCCTCGCGGACGTTGTCGTGAGCGGCGCCTCGGCAGCCTCCGGGGGCGCACTGCACGCAAGTGGGGATGGGACGGTCGTTGACGCCGTCCGCTGCACTTTCCTCGCCACGAGGTCGGCTGCCGGTGGTATTGGGCTCGTGCAGACTTTCTCGCAAGTAACGCTGACGAATTGCACCGGGCGCGACTCGACGGCGTTGAGCACGTTCACGGCTATCAACCTCGTGCCCGGCGGCGGCGCGTTCCGGTCGCACTGCGGGCGGCTCCGCCTCGTCAACTCGCGCTTCTCCGACGTCTCGTCCGACGTGAGCGGCGGGTTTCTAGTAGCATACGGCGGGCTTGTGGGCCTCGCCAACAGCGACTGCGACGATGCCGGGGCTTTTGGGCTCCGCCGGGCGGCGAAGGTCGTCGGCGGCAACGTGACGATGGAAGGGTGCACGATCGCAAACGTGAGCGCCGCGTGGAACGGAGGGTCTTTTCTCGTCACTGGCTCGGCGGGTCTTGTGTCGCTGACGGACGTCAATGTGACGTCGTCGGCTGCGGGTGGCTCTGGCGGGCTTGTGCGCGTGGATGGCATCGTCACGGGGCGGACGACGGTGCGCATAACGCGGGGGACATTCGCTGCCGTGAGCGCCGGAGTGGTGGGCGGCGCTGTGTCGGCCGTGTCACCCGTGACCATGACGATCGACGGGGCGCGCTTTGACGGGGCGCGGGTCGCCGGCGACGGCGGCGTTCTGTCGATTGCGGTGACGGGATCGTTCGCCGTCCGCAACGTCTTGATCTCGAACGCGGTCGCCGGCGGCTACGGCGGGGCCATTGCGATCTCTCCAAGGCCCGGCGATTTTCTGTCGGTGCAGATGCGAGGCATCAGTGCAACGGGCACGTGGGCGGCTCTCGGCGGCGGCTTTGCCTCGGTTGTCGCCGAAGGGACGGACGTCGGCGTGCAGTCGTTCGCGCTGGACGGCGTGTCAGTGCGCAACGCGTCTTCGGACGGGCCGGGCGGCGCGCTGTTCCTGCAGCAGCACGCCACGCTTTCCATGTCGAATTCGTCGTTCGTCGCGACGTCCTCGAAGTCCACGGGTGGTTTTGCGCTCATCGCCAACACGTCGTCGCTCGTGGTCGCTTCGCCTTGTGTGGTGTCGTCGGCGTCGTCGTCCACAGGCGCAGGTGCACTCGCGGTGAGAGGTCGAGCGGTGGTCTCCGGCGCCGCGCTGCTGCGACTCACGGCGATCCGGTCGCATCCTTTCAGCGGGTGGCTTTCCGCCGCGACTGACGTTTCGGAAGCGCTCGTGGCCCAGGGGCTCTCGTGCACGGACTGCACTTTGTCGGACGAGATGACGACGATCGACGACTTTCGACGGCTCGCCGGCGCGCCCTCTGACGCCATTGTGCCACTGAGCAACAATTTGCGCCTCGGGAGCGCAGGGATGGACGACCCGCCCAACATGGCGAGCGGCAGCGTGCTGGGCGTGTATGCGCCGGGGTTGGTCTCGTCCTCCGAGCAGTTTCTGCGCGTGGAGGCCGACTCGCCGCTCTCGTACGCGATCGCGGGGGAGTCTGGGTGCAGCAAGGGCCTGCTCGTGTCGCGTCTCGTCTTCCGCGGGCTCCATTTTCTTCAGGGCGTGCGTCTGTCTTCGCAGGCACTCGCGGCGTCCACGTGGGAGGGCCTTCTGGGCGATGCGTCAGCGCTGATGACCGTCGCCGAGGGCGCGTACGTCGAGCTTGGCGGAAACGCGGAAGGTACGGATGTCATGGTCGAGTCGCTTTTCCGAATCGAAGTGCTCGGCGTGTTGCGCATACGGCGCTGCGTATTTGGTGGGCCCTTGCACGTCGTGGTGCGCCGCGCCGGCGTCCTTGTGATCGAGGAGCCCATCGACGATGTGGCGGCTGTGCACGTCGTGGTGGAGGACTACGGATTTGCGCGCATTCTCCGGCCTCGCCGCACGGGGACCATGCACATGCAGGTGCCTCCGCAGTACGGCGGCTTTGCGCAGGTGGACGACAATGGCGTCGTGGAAATCATGGGGCGCGCAGTGGACGCCATGGGAGACGCCGCGATCGTTAGCCGGACGAGCTCGAGTGTGGGCGGCGCCATTGCGGCCGGGGTGCGCCCTCTAGGACTTCCGCGCGTGTTCGTTGCTGACGTGCTGATATCCGGCGGCGAGGGCCCCTTCACTTTCGACGCCAGCGACACGCAGCAGCGTGGAGGGTTCGCGTACCTGGGGGCGCGCGCCGTTGCCGTCGTGCGCAACAGCAGCATCAGCGGGCGATCGGTGGGACCCGGCGGCTGCTTCTTTGTTGAGGGAGAGGCCGATCTCCTCGTTGAAGATCTCGATAGTCTCAATTGCGAGTCTGCGTTCGGCGGCGGAGGCGCACTCTTCCACCAGTCGACGGGCACTGTGACCATACGCCGAGTGATGCGCGGCTGGGGCCGTTCGGGCGACGACGGCGGCTTTGCGTGCGTTGGCCTCCCGCCCGAGCTGGAGCGCGACGGGAACAGCGTCAGTCTGTCTCGCCTCGTCCTTGAGAGCGCCGTCGTCGCCGCGCAAGCCAGCCCCGGCGGCGGTGGACTCGTCGCCGTCGTGGGCGGTGCGGACGTGACAGTGAATGACGTCCACGTCAAGAGCTGCGTGGTGCCCGAGCAAGGCGGAGTGCTCTTTGTGCGCTCGCAGCGCGCGACAGTGCGGCTCGCGGGATCGACGTTTGACTCGCCGACGTCTCTCAACGCGGACGGAGGCTGGCTGTACGTGCGAGGGACCGCGAGCGTGAGTGTCGCGAACTGCACGGTATTGACACCGCTCGCATACTTCCATGGCGGCGCGGTGTACGTGGCGCAGGGTTCCTCGTTCGCAACACTCGATGTGGTCGACACGGACATTGCGGGCTGTCGCGTGGAGAACGGGTTTGGCGGTTGCATGGCGCTGCTGGACGGGCGGACGACGCTCAATCGCGTGACCATGGCGGACGCGTCTGTGCCGGTGGGTTTGGGAGCCGCGATATACGCCTCGTCGGCCGTCTCCCTTTTGGACGTGTCCATTGTGGGAACGGGCGTGGGAAACGTTGCGGGCGCCATCGCGCTCGCGGGGAGTGCCGCGATGGTCGTTTCAAACTGCACCGTCGCGTCGTATTCGACGCAGCTTGCGGGCGGTGCGTTCTTTGCGTACGAAAATGCTTCGCTCGTGGCAACGGATTTGAGCGTTACATCCGTCAAGGCAGGCACTTACGGCGGGGCCGTCGCTGTAACTGGCGCGGCGACGGCGACGATCGACGGCCTGCAGCTTACCGATGCGCGCGCTACTGACGGCGGTGCCCTTTGGGCGTCCGGACGGGCGCGGCTGTCGTTGAGCGGGAGTCGAATACTGGACGCGCGTGCGGATAGGTACGGCGGCGCCATTGCAGCGACGGAGGACGCGGTTGTCGCCGTGCACTCGACCGCCGTGCGAAACTGCTCCGCAGTTACTGGCGGCGGCGCCGCGTATGCCGTTGGCGCGTCGTCGCTGTCGCTCGAAAGCACCGATATCGAGGGGGCGCGATCGGCGGGCAGCGGCGGATGCCTGTACGTGGCCACGCCGTTCGCGGCAGTGTCAGGCGGCCGCATGGTCTCGTGTGCGGCTGGAAGCGGGGCCGGCGGCGGCCGAGGAGGCGTTGCGTACGTGCTTGCGAACCCCTTGCATCCGCCGCTGTTTTCCGGCGTCGAGATTTTATCGCCGACCGCAACCGTCGGTCCCGTCGTGCACACTGCCGTGAGGGAATCCAATGCGTCTGCGCTCATCTCTGGCGTCGCCGTCACGGGCGCGCGGGCCGTTTACGGGTCGTCGGCCACGCTGTCGTCCTCCCCTGTGCGCTTCAGGCTCGAGGGCTCGCTGCCAGACGTTTCCGTCGCACTTGCGGGCGGTTTCTTTGGCGCATTCGCCGTTGTCGCGGTCGATTCGTTCGGTCTGCGCTCGGGACTGATGCCGGGCACTCTGCTCTCGGTGACGCTTGGAACTCCGCCCGGGAGCGCATGCACGCTGACGGGGCGTCTCACTGCGAATGCGGACGGTGAAGGGTCGGCCGTGTTTGAGGGCATCGGCGTGCGCTTCTCGTCTGCCAGCTGGAGCGAGATCTCGGCAAGGGGCTGTCGCATGGTCGTCTCGGGGTATCTGAGCGAGCCTACCAGCTGCGCATCAGCGACGAGCGACAGCGCGGGTGTGACTCGCCGCGGGTCACCCTTTGGCGCTGCCCCCATCGAGGGGGAGGTCGCCAATTTCCAGTCGGCACTGGACGTCGGCGCAAAGTGCCAGCTCGTGCTCGTCTCCGCCGGATCGTACGCATGCGTGCAGGGAAGTGGCAGTGGGTCGAGCAACAACGTGGCCGCAATTGCCGTCGGCGTTGTGGTGCCCATTGTTTGCCTCGCCGTGCTTGCCGTGGTCGCAGTGTGGGTCCGCCGCGTCCGCGCCGAGCGCAGCCAGAAGGCACACGCTGCATTTCTGCAGAGCCACATTGGCGTCGATTCGGCCCTCGCGAGCGTGCAAGTGCCCCGCGACGCCGTCACTCTTCTGGACAGGCTTGGCGAGGGCGAGTTTGGTGAGTGACGGCGCATCATGAGAGGCCTATTTTGCGCCATTCGCTTAAACGGAAACGCTGTGTGCGAGAGTGCACTACTGACAGCCGCGCGTGGCCACACTGCAGGCGTCGTCATGCGCGCGCAGGTCTTTATGGACAACCGCTTGCGCGTGTGTGCGGCAAAGCTGCTTCGCGAATTCTCGTCAACAACGCAGCGGGCCGCTTTCGTGGCGGAAGCGGAGCTGATGCGGCCCCTGTCTCACCGTCACGTGATTGGTCTAGTCGGCGTCATTTACCAGGTGCGTGGGCAGCGCGAAGACTGGGGCACATTACACGCCGCTTTTACTGGTGGCTCTGTTGCGTATTCTCTCGGATGCATAGTCCTGACCTTTTTTTCTTTATTTTTTCCTTGCTCATTCCGACCCATTGCGTCGTTCAGGATGAGCCGATGATCGTCCTGCTGGGTGGGTGTTGAGTTCATCCTCATAACGATGGGATAAATGCGAAGGATGCGATCCGCTCTTACGTCGGTGCTGGTGCCACTCTGACGTGCCTTACATACGCAGAGCACATGTCTCAGGGGAGCTTGAAGTCGTTCCTGGAGCGATTCTCTCCCGCCCAGCGGGAGGCGCCGACCGTCGCGCGTGTGTTGACAGGCATGGCAGCGGGTGAGTTTGGTGGTGTAGCCGATGTTGTTGAGTGTGGGTGCGTCGTGTGTGCGTGTGTGTGTGTGTGTGTGTGTCGCGCGCGCTTACAAACGGAACTGGCCGCAGAGATCGCCGACGGAATGGCATATCTTGCCTCAAACAACATTGTCCATCGGTGAGTGCGTGGACGGCATAATTAATTGCAGTATTTGTCGGCCATCAGAATGATGTCAGTGAGTGACGCGGAGCTTAACCAATTTTGCCAATCACAGGGACCTTGCGGCTCGTAACGTGCTTGTGAGCGTTGACATATTCGGCGATTACGTCTGCAAGGTACGTTTATGTCGCCCTCGCCGGTTTTAGATGTCCGTAGATTGGAATTTAATTTGTATGTTGCGCGACGGGATAAGTAGGCCTGGGTTTTAGGTTAGGGTTGAGAAGTGTCGAAATGCCAATTTAACTGGTAAAGCCTAATTCTAAAACAATGCTGTGTGGGCAACAGGTCGCGGATTTCGGCCTCGCTCGCAACCTCTCCGACGGCGAATACCGCCTCAAGAGAACGGGTGCGTGTGCGTGTTATGTGCTCGCCGTTGAGTGAAGTATTGCGCCATGCATCAGTCTGGATGACAGTTCATCGTCGCCTTCGTTGACTTGGTTATTCTCTTTGGCTCTCTACTCATCTTTTCCCCGCCTGATTTCCACTGTCGCAGGCGCGAAACTACCCTACAAGTGGTGGGTCCCCGTGTTACAATGAGTGGAAGGCTATTTTGCGAGTTTGACAGTTTCGTTCTTGCGTGGTCGGCGCCCGTCTAATCTGCCGCTCGTCTCTATTCTGCAGGATGGCGCCGGAGAGCATTGCACGTCACGTGTTCAACACGGCAACGGACGTGTGGTCCTTCGGCGTCGTCCTCTTCGAAATTTATAGCTTCGGCGAAACGCCCTACCCGACCGTAAGCAATAGGGAAATGCCGGCATTTCTCAACCGCGGGGGGCGCTTGGACCGCCCGCCCGCATGCAGCGCGCCAGTGTACGCACTCATCATGTGTTGCTGCGCGGAAAATCCCTCCGATCGCCCGGCATTTGCGGCGATGGCGGCCACTCTCCGCTCTCTGCGCGACACATCCTCAACGTCCACAGCAGTCAAGGGACAGTCGGCGGGCGCTGCTCTATACGATAACGTCGTACCGGAGGAAACGCCGCAACTGTATGACAATGTCGAAGGGCCCTTGCCGTTTGAGGCAATATCAGTCGGCGTCACGGTGGCTGAACAACTCGCGCTCGCTGATGCGGCCCCGAGCGGTTGTGTGACCGTGGATTGCTAATGTACAGTTACCGTTTACGTGTGGCAAACTGCACTTCACGAGTGACCGGCATATGTACGTTGGTTGATAGCCCGAAGTGACCGACCTTGCGCCAGACTTCTGTTAACACAAACCGTGTTGACGGACTGGGCCATCAGAGTGCAAAATGCCTTTGAAACACCGCGCGCCGCAAGTCGAGACCAAAGATTGCCACAGGCAACCGTCAAGAAAGAGTGGCATACTGATAGAATTCAAGCCTGAAGACTGAGGAACGTTAACGGACACTGAGCACATCTCACGGACCTCTGAGGGCGCCATTCACGCAAATAGCTTTAAACAAGAGAGTGGCTCAACTCCACTCGGCGTTCACTACTGCACCGTTCAATGCAAGGCGCTCGGGCTGCGCGCTGGCATCACTCCTGACCCACCGGCCCGGCAGCAGGGCTTCTGAATCTCAAGCCGGCCAACCGACTGAATCGGACAGCGGCGCCGTTCTCAGAGTGCACTCCCGCTGCAATTGCAGTTGAATGAAACCGGCGCTCACGCGCTCCCCATTCGACTCAACGACGGCCCGACGGCGGCCACGGCGAGACACACGAGGGCAATCCAGTCAGCCCTGACCACGCGACGCAGCTCTCTCGTCAACTGCCGCTCGTTAAAAGTGAGGACGAGAAAGGAGCCCACTGCAGCCGTGCCGACACACAACGCAGGTGCCTGTACCTTCTGGTCGAAGGCGGAATACACCATCAACGCCCCTGGAGAGAGGCCGAACGGCGCCGTGTGAGGCCGGTGGCGATGCAATGTGTGTCGACTTGACTGAATTGCGCAGAGATGTACACCCTTCCACCACGTACTATAGCACTATGCAGCCGAGCAACCCACCGATAGACCCAAGGAGTACGGCGCGGTGGCGCAGCAATATCTGGTTGCGCCCATCGGCGATTTCCTTCTCCAATCCGTACAGTCTTGCGAGCTGCGGCAGCCCAGCAAAGCCCGTAATCGGCGGTAGATGGATCACGCCGGCTGCAAACAGGCCTGCGGGCCGCGCGTAGTCGAGGAAGGTGCTCGGAGCCATCCCGTCGCACGAGAAGCGTGCAACGTAAATCGTGTCTGGTCAAAATAAACGTCATTTCGTAATGACGCTATTGTGACGTGTGTCTTTGCCCGCATTCCACTTGTTGCCACTGGCGCCAAATGGGCAAATCAAAATGCCCAGGACTCTTAAATTGAGAGTGTGCGAAAATAGTGCCAAAAAAGCACCGATGTGCCAGTTTGACAGCCCCTTTCATTGCCATTTTAGGAAGTGAATGTGGCGGCTGTGAAACACAGCTGTGGCTGGCGGGTGTGTGTGTGTGCGCGCGCGGTGTGTGCGCAAGACCGCGTATTCTCTTCGTTGCTTGTGTCCCCTTGGCATAATGAGCAAGTGGGAGTGTGGACATGAGCACAGCAGAGAAGTGAGGTTGCGCAACACGGTCAGTTGCACAAAGATTTACAGGCGCGCATGGAAGTCGTGTGAGCAGCGGGCTGTCGCGATTTCTCTCGCAGCGTCGCGACGGGCGTAGCTGCCCAACGCAACGATGCCGCACGTCGAGGACGAGCGCAAGGCGTTCATTTTGAGCACTGCGGCAAGCGCCTTTGGCATCGCGAACGAGGAAGATGTCGCCGATTCGATCTTTTCGTCAGAGGAGGTCGACTCGTTCCTCGACGACACGAATGCGAGCGTGCTCTTTCTCCGCCACATGCCCGGAGAGGTGCGTCTCGCGGGGCTGCTGTCTGTTGCATCGTGCAGTAATTGTGCTGCCTCGTGGCCGTGATTTGCCCTGTTGTCTTTGGGCACACACGCTCTTCCACCAGTCGCAATTTGCTCACCGCAACCAACCCCCCCCC
>CALSCQ010002072.1:10153-21470 GCA_943704525.1 Pigoraptor vietnamica | reverse complement strand
CCCCGGCAAGGCCCTATACACGCCAAACAATCTCACGCCCGAAAGCTCACAATCATGGGAAAAGCGCCTCCCAAATCGCCCTTCTTCAATCCACAATAAGACGCAGCACGCAGCCAACGAGGATTTCAGCGCCCCGCGCGTTGCAAGCGCCCCTCAGGTCGAGCTCAACAACATTTCGCAACGAAGAGACGTCCGTGACGCCAGTGCACCCGCTTAGATTGAGGCACCTTACGTTGGACAGTGCCGACACGTCCGTAATCCCGACGCAGCCGCTGAGGTCGAGCTTTCGCGTCCGCCCAAGATACGAAACGTCCGTTATTGACAGGCAGCCGCTGAGGTCAAGCACGCACACATTGCGCAGAGGGGACACGTCCGCGAGGCGCAGGCATCGAGACAAGCGAAGATTGGCGACATTGCTCAGCGCAAAAACGTCTCGAATGTGCGTGCAATCACTCAAGTCGAGCGTATGAACCCTTCCAAGCGCCGTAACGTCACGCACGCCAAAGCAGCCGCGCAGCTGCAAGGTATGGACGGCGCCGAGACGAGAGACGTCGCGCAAGGAGCAGCAATCGTTGAGGACGACAGTGTGGGCGGCACACAGCGCGTTCACGTTCGCCAGCCTGTAACACCCGCTGAGATCGACCGTGTGAACGCCGGTGAGTGCCGCAACGTTGAGGAGGTTGTAACAGGTCCGCATCGTCAGCGAGTAGACGCCGGACAGTCCAGACAGGTCCGTTATTTTCGTGGACATGCTCAAATCGAGCGTGTGGACGCCACCGAGGGCCGACACGTCGACGACCTTGTTGCACATAACAAGCGAGAGCGTGTGGACGTGTCCCAGAGCAGAGACGTCGTCGCAATCGCACCCGCGCAAGTGGAGTGTGTGCAACGCGGCGAGTGCAGACACGCGATGGAATCCCCAGCAGCTGTCAAGCGTCAGCGTGTGCACGCCGCGCAGGCGTTCGACGTCGTTGTCGGTCAGAAAGCAGCGCGAAATCTCCAGAGTGTGCACCGCAGCAAAAGCCTCGAAATTGAGAGACTGGAACAATTCCACGCGCGCCGAGTGAACCCCCGCGAGGGAATTCAAGGCAACGAATTGATCTCCGGCGAAGATGTCGTGCGCAGACAGCGCAATGTGGACGCGGTCCAGCGGCAGCGTGGCACTAACCTCCTCCCGGAACCATTCCGCGCGCACGAACATCCACGCACACATGGGCGAGAGGCAGAAAGTGCGAACGTCCTGCGTGAGCGAACGCAGCGACCGGCACACACGGCCCAGCGAGGCCAAATCGCGCGCGCCCAGAAACCGCATAATGTGGACCTCCACGACCTCGACGGGAAGCTGCAACAAGAACGAGGGCTGCGTCGCATCGAACACGTCCCCGTCTCCATCGTCGTCGTGTGCCGTGCGCATAAGCGTGCGCCTGCGGGGCGTTGCACGGCGATATCTCGGCCGCTGGCGACCTCGCCCGCCGTTTCGCGAACTCGAGGGGCAGGGGGCCGCACACAGGGCGTGTTCGGCCGAAGCGACGACAGACGGCGCACTGTCCTTTGACGAAGTGTCGGGCGCGGCCGCGACGTCACGCGACGGCGGGGGAGAGGACGCCTTGGGCGCGAACAAGGCCCGCCGCACCGTGTCGCTCAGCGGAGAATCCTGATGGGGGCGGGCGGTGAGCACTGGTCGCTCTCGCACGATGAAAGCAGCGGTCGTCCGCTGAACTGTCGCGGGTTCCTCGCGCGCCGGTGCGTTCGGGACAGTCGAAGCCCCCTTAACAGTCGGTGGCACAATCGTCGCCGCGGACGGAGAAGGTCCCTCAGCACTGCCCCCTGGTAGCGCGCCACTGCCACCCGCACCCGCACCCGCACGCGCCGCTTGCTGGCCTGGGGATTGCACTTGCGGGTTCACAGCCGACTTTGCGGAAGCAGCCGGGGACCCTGACGCGTTCGAAGGGGCCTTGCACGGGGAACTCGCAGCCGCGCTTGCGGATGGCAAGTCCGTGCGACGGACTGGCGACGGCGCCGAAAACGCGAAAACTGGGGACGTCGACGCAGGCGAGCCCGCGGAGAAAGAAAAGAGCGACGACGAAGGAGGAGTCGCGTGATTCGCTGCGCTCGCGACACGTGACGACGGGTCGCTGTCGGTGTTATTCGGCGAGTTCGCAGGGGCGCTCGTCGCTTCCCTCACAGGCGAAGAGAATGCAAAGCCCACTTTGGGGGGTTCGGCGTCAGGGGACCTGATTGCGTCGAGAGTGGCCAGTGTCGCGATGGGTGCGCGCGGTACAGGCGTTACTGACGTTGGTGTGCCGTCAAAAGGCAGCACAGCACTCGGCGACGGAGACAGAGAGAGACGCGAGAGCTGCTCCGAAAGCGCATCTTCGGCCGACGCAGCAGAAACGGGACGTTCCGCGAACGAAAATTGGATAGCGGCCTGCTTGACGCTGAGAGGTGTTTGCCCCGTCGACACAGCGTGGACGGCCTTCGCCGAAGGTTCGTCTGTCGAACACGCCTCGCCGCCGACGTCTTCCCGTGCGGGAGAGGATGCCTGCGCCCCCATGGCGCAAGGACGACCGACGCCAGCGAAAAATGGGACAAAAACTCGAGTGCTGTGGGAGTGAGTGCGTTCACACAAGAAGCAAACGCCAACTTCAGTCGGTGCATGACGTCACGCCCGACTACCTGCAGTTCCCCACATTCATCATGCGCAATCTCTCTCTCTTCGGCTTTCTCTCTCTCACGCACACTTTTCTCCTCCGCTTTCCTTCCTTCAGTCATGGCTTCCTTCCTGCGACGTGCGTTGCTCGCGGTTTTCGCCCTCGTCTGCGTCGTGCAGGCCGTGCGTGCTGCGAGTGATGGCGCGGACGCCGAAATGGAGAAATTCAAACGCGAGATTGAAGACATTGAGATTCCACGACCGGACACCACGTACAGAGTCGTCGTGGGAAGCGCAAAGGCTGTCGACATGAACATTGACGAGCTCATCGACACGATGTTTAAGCACGGTGGGGTTTTTCCCTTCGACTTTTCACTATGAAGTTCTGAGATGTTCCCTTCATCTTTTTATTCACTATGAAGTTCTGAGATGTTCACCGTCAAGTCTTGCGCGTGCGCTTTTCAATTTCTGTACGCGTGTGCTTTTTAATTTTGTGTGCGCGCTTCGTGCAGTAATGTACCCTGGTGCTTGTGCGTTTGCGCGCGTGCGTGCATTTGTTTCGTCGAGTTTCACAACTCGAAGCACGATATGTATGGGCGAGAGCGACTAAGACGTACGTACTCGCGCACGCACGCGTTTCAGGTGCATCCTCCGTGTGGCTTGAGCGCGATGGACAGAGGGCGAAACTGCCCGATGCACTCGACGCCGGCGGTTTGATGTACTTTCTTTCACGTCAACCCGAAAAGATGAGGGAGGCGACCGGCGAGAAGGTGTGTGCGAGGCGCAGATACTGAACGAAGGCCGAAGCATCTGCGTCTGCATTGTAAATTGTGTGAATGTGCGCACGTGTGTGTCATGCCGTGGTCGATGTGTATTATTGTGCCAGGAGAGTCCGTCAATACAGTCATCTGTGTGGTGTTCGTGTGTGCGTGTCTGTGATCGTGTGTGTGCAGTGTGTGTGTGTGTGTGTTTGCACCATAACGGTCCGTCAGTGTGTGTGCGTGTTCGTGTGTGTGTGCGTGTGTGCGTGTTCGTGTGTGAATGCGTGTGTGTGTGTGCGTGTGCGTGTGCGTGTGCGTGTGCGTGTGCGTGCGTGTGTGCGTGTGCGTGTGCGTGTGCGTGTGCGTGTGCGTGTGCGTGTGCGTGTGCGTGTGCCTGTGTGTGATTGCATGTCTGTGTGTGTCGAGGGTTCAATGGCTGCCCTATTGACGCTTCCATCTTCTTAGGTTGAGGAGAAAGAGCTCAAGCTCGATGTGATACAGAAGGAAAATCCAAAGTTGTACCGATTCATAATGTTCGGCCGCGCGCTGTTCGAAGATCTGAAGAAGGGCGGTGTGGTAAGTGGCTGCAAAGCGTGCGTCGGTGCGCGTATGCGAGTGCCTTCGTGCTGGCCGTGTTCACTCACTTATTCACATACATATTAGCAATACGCGCGCGCACACACGCACACACACACACACACACACGCACACACATGCGCGCACGCACAAACGGCTACGCCTTGCCTTCTCATCCCACACACTCATGCGCGCACGCACAAACGGCTACGCCTTGCCTTCTCATCCCACACACTCATGCGCGCACGCACAAACGGCTACACCTTGCCTTCTCATCCCACACATGCGCGTACGCACAAACGGCTACACCTTGCCTTCTCATCCCACACACTCATACGCGCACGCACAAACGGCTACACCTTGCCTTCTCATCCCACACACTCATGTGCGCACGCACAAACGTCTACACCTTGCCTTCTCATCCCAACTGTTGACATCTCTGCGCCGCTCCAGCTGACTGGCGAACTCGTCGGAGTGTCCGATTACCCTGGGGAAGACGTGCGTGTTGCAGATGGGAGTAGCACGCGAAACTCCTCGCACACGCACATTCCCTCTCACCCCTGCGATGCTCTCACACATACAGTAACAGCACGATGGCACAGCACGTGAAAGTCTTCGCATACGTACATTCCCTCTCACCCCTTAGTTGCGCTTCTCTTACATTGCTCTCATGTAGCAACGCACGCACGCGATAGCACAGCGGCGTGGTCATGCATTGTTGTCTCATCCCGCCGCATTCCGCAGGTCACTACCGATACGCCCACCTACCCCCACCACTTCCTGTTGACTGTCAAGTCGTCCAAGTTGAACCAGGACAAGTACGAAGCGAATGTGGAGCGCGGCGAAGAGGGCATTCTCCGCCTCACGTCGCTGTGGAAGGTCGACAGTAAGTTGAAGCGGATCAAGGCCGTCGATATTGGGGCGCTGGAGGCCATTCACAAGGTATGAAGAGTACACGTCGTAGTCATGGCCATCTGTACGACACATGTGAATAAGTAGTCCGAGTGCGTCCCTGCGTGTGTCTGTAGTCTGAATGTGTCCCTGCGTGTGTCTATGCGTCCCTGCGTGTGTCTGTAGTCTGAATGCGTCCCTGCGTGTGTCTGTAGTCTGAATGCGTCCCTGCGTGTGTCTGTAGTCTGAATGCTTCCATGCAGTCTGAGTGCGTCCCTGCGTGTGTCTGTAGTCTGAGTGCGTCCCTGCGTGTGTCTGTAGTCTGAGTGTGTCCCTGCGTGTGTCTGTAGTCTGAGTGTGTCCCTGCGTGTGTCTGTAGTCTGCGTGCGTCCCTGCGTGTGTCTGTAGTCTGAATGCGTCCCTGCGTGTGTCTGTAGTCTGAATGCGTCCCTGCGTTTGTCTGTAGTCTGAATGCGTCCCTGCGTGTGTCTGTAGTCTGAATGCGTCCCTGCGTGTGTCTGTAGTCTGAATGCGTCCCTGCGTGTGTCTGTAGTCTGAATGCGTCCCTGCGTGTGTGAGTTTTATCGTGTGTCTGACATTGGCCGATCCCTTCGCAGGCCCGTGTGGCACAGGCGTCGCCGCCCTTCCGCTACGATCTCCTCTTCATCGGCCTTGGGATAATGCTTATCGGCGGCAGTTTTGTGTTGATGAAGAGCGGTTCGCAGCCGGACGAGTGCGCTGCCCCAGCGAAGAGGAGAGGCGCGTCGGAGGAGTCTGAAAAGAGGAAAAAGGAGAAGTAAAGAGAGGACTTGCAAAGTAACAGCTAGTAACATTAGTAACATGATTGTTACATTATTAACACGTGACCCTTGTCTCTCCATGGTGACGGGTGAATGGGGCTTAATTATATTGCGAATTCTATAGTTATTTTACAATGCATCATTTCATACAAAGTGCATACATAAGAATATTTATTTTATGACTGTCCGCTCGTTATTTCTTTCCTCGCCGGAAGTGAGTACGGACTTGGACATCGCCCATTAAATTGAATGGACCGTCCGTTTTTGTCAAAAATTCAGACTCGCCTTTCAATTTAACACTCTAAGAGGTCACACGGCGGTTTCACTGCGTGCTCTGTCTTCCCTATTCCTCCCTCCCACTCTCCCACTCTTCCCCTCGTCCCCCCCTCTCTCTCACTGTCGCTTTCACCTTCTCTTCTCATGGTAAGGGCCTCACACCCTAACCTTCGTTCACACTATTCGCTACTCGACGTTGTGGATCGGACGTCCGTTCGAGTAAGTTCCGCGTGTACGCCTCCCAGTTCGTCGGGGATCTTCCAACCACCGACATTGGTTGTATCGAACTGCATGCGCACTGGCGCACGTCTTGCGCCAATTGGTGGCAACGGCCGCACTTGCACAGCCTCTGGCGTCGGCAGCCCACCGAGGGCTCGCGCACGTGTCACGCGGCCTGTTGGCCGGACTCTAGGCGTTGGGGGCGGAGAAGCGCGCGATTAGCCTGTGAGTGACGTTGACTGTGGGTGCGGCAAGCGGCGTCTCACCGCCGGCGAAGATGCCGGGTGACGGGGCGCCGCCCGGCCGGGACGGGACAGAGGACGCGTCCGACTGCTCCGATGACGAAAATGTCGTGCGCGTGGAGGACGACTTCTTTGAGAAACTCGCAGAGGAGGAAGCTGCAAAGGAGGAGGCGAACGCGGCTGTGAGCGGTGGCGGGAGCGTCTCGGCCGAGCGCGAAGCGAAGGTGTCTGAGGACGCGTCGGCAGGGACTGTGCGGACGAAGAAGAAGGTGTGCACGCGCGTTTGAGTATGCCCTTTTGTGTGCTTGCCTTTCTATGTGTGTAGGTGCGCCTGTGCCCTTTTTTGTGTCGATATGACAATGTGGGTGTGCCATGGACTTCCATTTGTATGCGATTTGCTTGTTTTTCCCACTGTGCTCGGCCTTCTGCGTGTTCGTTTGTGTGTGCGGCGTGGGTGTTGATGCCGTGGTCGCTACGACGTTTTCTACCCTGGTTGCTGTGTGTGCGCGTGCGTGTGTGTTCATGCATCATGTTGCTAACGATGTCTGCACGCAAAAGGTGACGTTGTCGCGCAAGAAGTCATCGATCGCGAGGGTCAGCCACATTATCGTGCGCGGCCACGCTGGCGGTTTGAAACTGTCCCCGGCGGACTTGGAAAAGCTGGCGGCCCAGTATGGGCTCAGCCACCAACAGATCAAGGGTACGTTTTTCTCTCTTCAGGACTGTGAGTTCTCGCTTCTGTGTGTGTGTGTGTGTGTGTGTGTGTGTGTGTGTGTGTGTGTGTGTGTGAGTGAGTGAGTGTGTGTGTGTGTGTGTGTGTGTGAGTGAGTGAGTGAGTGAGAGAGAGAGAGTGTGTGTGTGTGTGTGCGTGTGTGTGTGTGTGTGTGTGTGTGTGTAGCCACAGTGGCTGATGTGCCGATCCTCCCCCAACCTTTTCCTTATCCACAGAATTCAAGCACATTTTCGACATGTTCGAGCGCGACCAGGGCGCGTGCGTGAGCGTAAACGAGATGCGCGACCTCCTAAAGGTGCTGCGACTGCCGCACTCTGAGGAAGAGATCTCGAAAATGATCAGCGACGTGGAGCAGAACGGTCAGTGGTCCTGCGCGTGAGGGTGTGAGGATGTGCGTGGAGAGCGTGCGTGCAAGGGTGTGATGTGAGGGTGTGTGAGGACGTGCGTGTGACAGCTTTCGCGTTCGTTCTGTGTGATGTGGAATCCAATGTGTATGCGAGTCCATTTGTGTGTGGGCCCGTTTTCCCCATCAATCCCATTGTGTGTGCCTTTGGGGGCTTACCGCCACTTTTCGCCTCCCTTGCGCAGCACACATTGAGCCCGAACTGGACTTTGACGAGTTTCTCACTCTTATGACGCACGAAAAGCATAGCGCCGACAAGAGGAGTGAGTGCGCCGACGGCCTTTTTTTTTTTTTTTTTTTTTTTTTTTTTTTTTTTTTTTTTTTTTTTTTTTCTTTTTTTGTCGCATCAAAGTGCACGTCTCCGGCATGAGCACGCACGTACACTTGTCCAACATGTTGTAGGTCCATTGACTCTGCGGCACACCCTTTTCCACATGCTTACGTTTACTTATCCGGTTTTTTTTTTTTTTAAGGACCGTCGTACAAGTCGACGGGGCGCCGCGTGTCATTGATCGATGAGGGCGTCTCTCCCTCCGAAAGCCCAAACAGGCCGTCCTCTCCGCGCGAAGAGGTGCCGTAGCTCACTTTTACATGCCCTGCGTACTCGGTTGTCCGCACGTAATTGGTATTTGTGCCATACAGCCTCAACAACAACGCATTCGCACGTGCCATTCTGACTTTTGCGGCGCTCGCCGCAGGCACCAACCCTAACCCTACCCTAACTCTCGCCCACGCAGTGTGACGAAGACGACGACGGCTGCACGACGCCCGAGGAGCTGGAGAAGACTGCCATGCTCATGCACTACGCAGTACATCATGTGATCAACAAGACGGGGCGGAGCTTTGAGGAGGTTGCACGATACTACGAGAGCAAGAAACGCCGCGGGCCGCACCTTCTCAGCTACTTTACGGCCGGTGCGTGTGTGAGCGTGTGCGCGTGTGCGCGTGCTCTTGCGTGTGCGTGTGTTCTTGTTTGTGCTCGTGTTGTGTGACCTGCGAGAGCGATGAAATTGCCGTTAGCTGACTGGGCTTGTTGCCTCCCATACAGGCATGCGCCTTCTCGCCGCGTCCGAGAACACCCTCCGCAAGATGGCCCAGGAGGAGCTGCGTAAGTCGCACGACTCGCAGGCCCACGCGCGGCCGGGGAAGTCGAAGCACATCAGCGACAACTTCTCAAGCACAAAGTCGCCCTATGCTGCCGACTCTGCCTACAAGCTCCTGCTGCGAGACCTCCCCCCACGCCGGAGTTTCCGGTGCATGACGCGGGCGACCGCCACGGAAGTGCCGTCTGGTGAGTTGTGTCTGTCCAATTCACACACACACACACACCCACACACACCCACACACACACACACACACACGCACGCACGCACACACACACACACACACAAACAACAACAACCAAACAACAACAAATGCGGCTCGTGTGATCGTGTCTTGTTGTATAGTCTGCACGCAAGTAGTGAGTGTTCGTATCGCCACGCGTCACTATTCTTTTCCTCAGCTATGCCGGCCAATCCCGGCTAATCCCCTCCCGGCCGTCCCCCATTCGCTCGATGCGCAGACCCAAAGACGGAGTACATTTTGGGACTCCCAAAGCCAATTGAGGCGGAACCGCCGCGTCCGAACACATCGCCGTGTCACGCGCAGTCGGGGCACCACGGCCACGCACACAAGCGTGAGTGCGCGTGTGTTCGCCTGTTGCGCCCTGTTGATCCTCTCACGTTAGGCCCGTGTTTCCGTGAATAAGCACTTTCCGCCTCCTTTCCACATCTCACCAACTCGTGTGTTACGCACCTCTTCGTTGCGCAGATGCCTCGAAGACGCCGTCGCCCACAAAGTCGCAAGGGCCGTCGCGCGCGAGCCACGTGACCAGCAGTGCGGACAACCAGGGGCCTTCGAAATTCAGGTCGGTGGCCCTTCCTTGTGTCCCGTCCCCTTCTGTACATGAGAACGGCCTTTCCTATTATAGTACGCCTCGCGATCTTTTCCCCTTTTTGCGCTGCTCTGCTTGTTTTGCCTTTTTTGGCCGTGCATGTAAGGCGACTGTGAGGCAGCGCAGTGGTCTCATTTCCCCTCCGTCACTCTTGTCGCAGCATCCTTCCCGCGCTTGCGACGATGCCGTTGCCGCCATCGAAGCGCGACCACATCTACATACACGAATTGCCAAAGGTGGGCGTTTCGATCGTTTGTGTCTTGCGTTGAGTTTTCGCGTCCACGCGCATTGCGACGCTGTCCTTCGTCTACATTCTCCAGTTGTGTGTGTGCGCGTGTATCCCTCCGACAATACATACTAACGTGTGCCTTTCCTCGTCAGGTCCGCGCAACCATCCACGACATCACTGTCTCGCGGCGGCGGCACATGCACGACTACTCGTCCCGACAGTACTGGAGTTCGTTCCCTGCCGACGACGAGCTCTCCACAGAGTGGTCACGACTGCGCCTCCAATCGACGTCCCGCATCTACTTTAGCCACGGCACGAGCGCGCACCGGACAACGAAGCTCCCGCCTCCCACGCGCTCGGGAGAGAGCGCGATGAGCACATCCGGAGGTGCGGCCTCGTCGGACCAGAGCCGAAGCACGAGCGACCGCAGCATTGAGTATGAGATGGAGGGACGCGCGTCTGAGAAGTTGCCGTCGAGCGTAACGGCGTAGCGGACGTAACGGACGATAATGTTGCGTGCGCGCGGTTTGGCGTTTGCGCGTGCGTGCGTGCGTGCGTGCGGCCTCGTTATTTTCGCATTGCGTTGCTCCCCTCTCGCTGCTTGCCCTCTCGAACGTCCTCGTCTCTCTTTCTCTCTCTCATGGGGTTTATTCCCTATGGACTGCGTCGAACCGAGGTCTCTCTATCTCTCTATTCTTGATACAATTTCGTACCCCACATACGCCCTCAACTCTTTTTCTCTCACTTCGCGTGTGGCGGGGATCGGGCATTTCGCTCTCCCTTGCATTGTTTTGATCTATAGTGCGTGTTGCAGCGCTAAAAGGCACATAAACAAAGCGCGACATGTGAAAAATGCAAATTCTTCTCTGGTGTAATTAGGACATCTCCAGTCTAGCCAGCAAGGCCCCCCAGGCGCACTCCCGCGGGACGCGTGTGGCCATACGCAAGCGAACCTGCGCCTGCATGTGCGTAGAAGTCGGGTCAGTTAACATCAAAGGCGACTCGTACATTCGAGAAAGAGAATCGCAAACTTTCGCCCTATCATCTTCTCTTCTCTCCAGCGCTCCCGCCACGTGTGCACGCATATCCTCACCTGGGTCGTGGATCTGCGCAATGTGTCCAAACGACGACCGGTGCGTCGGCGTCGGTGGCGAGCTGTCACCCGCCGTGTTGCTGCCCTGTCTCCGCAATCGGAACGAAAACCGCTCATCCGTCACGCCTTCGAGCCTTCCCGAGAGTGCCGTCGGCGAAGGCGACGGATGGTGCGACTGCGAAGGCGCAGTGGCAGTTGCGGCCACGCGTGTTGTTGCGTCCGTGCCGATAGGGGTCACGCGCAAGGGCGCCACTTTGGGGCGCTGTTGGGTGGACTGCCTTTGTCGTTGGGATGCGTCGTTCTCGGGGGGAGTGCGGAGGTCGAGGTGGGGATGGTGCCCTGAAGCGCTCGTGGGACTGTCGGATACAATAAAGGTGCGTGAGTGCAGAAAGAGGACGAACGTTTTTAGAATGACACGTGCGCTGTTCTCCGCGCCATGTGCGCCTATATAATATATGTATATATGCGCCATGAAGAGAAGAGAGGGGGGGGGGGGGGGGGGGGGGGG
>CALSCQ010002072.1:0-10143 GCA_943704525.1 Pigoraptor vietnamica | reverse complement strand
GGGGGGGGTATCGACGCACACTCACCGTGCAGGTCGCTTCGCATATCCCGGCAAATAACGCCCGTACTGAGGCGCCATTGCGGCAGCGACGCGGTTGAGCTCCCTGGAAGTATTGCGCGTTAATCAGTCAAAAATCATGCTCACGAACATGCGACCTTTCACGAATGCAAAACACACACGGGCTAGATGTGCAGAGCATGTGCGCGAAAGAGGGAAGAGAGGACTCTGTGCGGTTAGCGACCACACACGCGATAGGAGAAGGAGAGGGAGGGGAGCTTCCTTTGAGCGCGGGTGAGAGAAGAAACCCACTTGTAGGCCTCTGTGTTGATGAGTTGCCTGTCCCGGATGAGATCTTCGAAGAGCTGAACGACGCGCAGCAGCATGAGCGACAGGAGGGCGTGCGTGGACGCCGCGTAGAACAGCTGCGCGCACACAAGCGGAAGCAGAGGCACACGGTGAGCGCAGCCATACGCGACCCTGGGGATCAAACGGCATGGATAGTCTACAGAGTGGCATGCATAGTCACAGGGGAGAGCAGAAAGACGCGGTAGAGTCTGGACAATCGAATAAGCGGGGTAACAGACGTGCGCAGTTGGAGAATAAGAAGAAGAGAATAATCGGCACCTTCACGCGGGAGGAATGCGAAGTCTGGAATCCAGGCAACGTGTGGGTGGCATGGAGGGAAGGGAGTAACGTCGGTGAGGACCGGTCACAACAGTAGCGTGTATGCGATGCGCGGACAGTTCGCACCAAACGCATGCTGTTAAATGTTAAGAGAGACGTTGCAGCAGTGTGCATGTGTGTGCGAAAGTCGTGGCGCAACTTCTGATTTGAAGCACAACGCTGACATACATAATATGTGTGTGTGCGAGGGAAGAAGTGAACGCCGGAATCGAACCCACGTGCTTCCCTTCACCCACCGATCCCAGCATCGATAGGCTAACCACGATGACCACGTGGACGGGGCTGAACAGGCAAAAGAGAATGCGGAAGAACGGCGACGGGTGCCATACGGTGAGCTCCACAGCGACCGTCGCACGGCGGAGGGGCTCGTCGTGCGTTGCGCCCGCAAGCGACTGCAGTGCGCGATAGAAGGCAGAGACGCGCGAGGAAACAGCTTGGAAGAGGGTCTGTCTCGGCGGGTATCGCACTGGCGCTGTGGGCGAGACATGAGCACGGGCAAAGACGTACGAAACAAGGGCTTGCACACTCGCGCGTGCGCACTCACTCTCTTCATCGTCGCTGTCGCTTTCGGGAATGTTCGTGTAAATGTGCGTGAGCTTCGCGTTCGGACTGTGGTTGTGCCGAGAGTGTGAGCCCAGTCAATACCCAACGCCACAACAATACTTGTCATACACAACCGCACATAATTGCATGGACGGCACAACACTCGTCATATACTCACGCACATAATCGCATGGACGCCACAACACTCGTCATATACTCACGCACATAATCGCATGGACGCCACAACACTCGTCATATACTCACGCACATAATCGCATGGACACACACACACACACACACATGTGACACACCACACATGAACCGACCTCTGTGCGGCAGCGTCCTCGTATTCTGTGCGGAGTAGGTGATACCGCTTGCAGCCGCTCGCGTAGCAGTAAAACACGCCCATGCTCAGCGCAAAGAGTGCGACGCACATCTTGAGCGAGAACCCGCTTGAGCCGCCGTTTGCGGATCGATCCCTGGGCGAGTATTAGGGAACGGTTAGAACTGCGCGGCCACCCACGGCAGTGTCTGACCAAAGCAATTTTGGAAAGGGGACGTTCAATTCTTGCAAGTGTGCGCGTGTGTGTGCGCGTCTGTTTGTGTGACGCAGACATGACTTGCTGTAGGCAGCGAGTTGGCCAAAAATAATAACGATTGCACGCGAACGCACCAGTCCTCCCACACGGCGAGCACAAACAGCGCGCCATTGAGTGCGGTCGCCACTACGAGACCCGCCGCTTGACACTCGTCTTCCCAGTCCACAAGACGGAGCCAGTTCTTAACGGAATCGCACAAATCAGTGTGAGATTAGCGTGTAACTCCACAACAACCGTGCCGGCGCAACAGCCGCATATTTGACGTTTGCAACCTTCCAGTGCGCATGCATCGAGTGTATCCTTCAAACGCGCATCTAACGCACCTGCACGCGCGGCGAGAAGTCAAAGTCTCCAAGAAGACGGCGCATCTTGCGACCAGCGATTGCGTGGGCGCACCCTTGTGTGCTCTCTCGTCACGCCGCCGCCGACGTCACCTTCAGCATACACACCGATACGCAAAATAAATGCGAAACAGCGTCCTCGGTGAAGCAAGACGTCGCTTGGACACGCGAAGAAAGATGCCCACCTTGTTTGAAGCGCCGATGTGTGCACGCTAAAAAACGCGCGGAACCAGTCAATGATCTCGGCGTGACGTCACGGACAAGTTCCGTCTCACCACGTCACAAGGGCGACATTACAAAATGATGCCATTATGACGCCTTTTGACTTGCGGGCATCCCTGACGTCACGGTTTGTTTGGGCGGCTTGAACGCGCTTTTCGGAACGCTCAAAGCGCCAGTTCGTTCTCCGTCGACGCCGCGAGTGCGCTTGTCTTTCTCTCTGCATATTATTCGCTGGTCCGTCCCCTCCGTTTGTCAGCGAGAGGGCGACTCTCTAGGTACTTTGCGAAAAGTGGACATGAGTGGACGGCCATCGCGCCAATAGACACCGACAACCCGACCGAAAGGGTCGTGGTGTAAGATGTACTACGACGATGGCGTCCCTCTGTGGGACAAGCACAACAAAATGCTGCGACTCTCAAAGGGTGCGTTGGGCTTACCTTGCGTGAGCACTGTGGCGATTCTGAAGATTACGTTGGGTGCGAAGCGCGATTTACATTCCCAACATTCATACTGCGCCCGCTGTGCTTCGACAACAGGGGACGTTGCCACTCTCCAGCTGAAGCACCTCGGCGTACAAACGAGGCGTCTTCCCTTGAAAATCTCCAGCCAGCCGGGTTCGCCGCTCCCTGTCGCATCACGCACGTCGACGACCACGCACGACACGTCCCGTGGGTCTCCGATCCCGTCGTCGGGCGTCAATCAGGCATGGCAGCGCACGCTCACGAAAGCGCAGCGCATCCTCACGATGGAGAAGCACCGGTCTGCGCCCGGTGGTCGGCGTACGTCGCAGGAAGCGAGGGATCTCGAGGCGCTGGCGAAGTGTGAGTGTTGCGGGCGTGTGAGTGTGCGTGCCGTGCAAGTGTGAGTGATTTCCTTCCCTCTTCAGTTTTCAATTTCTCTGCACTCAACTCGCGACGTTGTTCATTCGCACATGCAGTGGAATTCGAGAAGCCCGACCGCAGCAGCATAATCGGCCGCGGAAAGTGGCTCACGCTCTACTCGCGCGCGTACATCCGCGTCTACCAGCGCGACCTGAGCTTCAAGACGATTCACTGCGACATTCGCACGCATGCGCGCGAACTCGTGACGCTTGCGGCGCAAAAGTGGCGACTGGACGCGTCGAAGACGTCGATGTTCCACCTCTACGTACAGCGTAACGACATCGGTGTGGCTTCGCATTGTGTCAGGCAGAGAACGCACGCACCACTCACATTCTGTCCCTGCGCCCGCCATTCACACGACCCTGCATCGGTCCCTCCTGCTGCCTCTTCCATTATCCGTCACGACCGCTGTCCTCCGCTCTCTCTATTGCCTTCGTGAAGTCGATGGACACACGTCCATGATTTAACCTAATCCTCACTCCATTGCCTAACATTCGATTCCGTGCTTGCGTGCGAGCAGAGCGCCGTTTGCGCGACGACGAAGCGCCGCTGATCATGCAGAAGCAGTGGCTTGAAGAGAGCGGCTACTGCGACGAGGACAACCTCCAGCTGCAAGGGCGATACGACCACTCGAACTTGTTCCGATTCGTCATGAGCGACAATGGGCCCGTGGTGCGTTCATGCTGAGTGCTATCGAGGGGTTGTGTCCGCGCACATGTCTGAATAGTGTGGTCATGTGCTCAAGCTGTTACATTGACTATGGGCCCGTGGTGCGTTTGCGCTGAGTGATGTCGAAGGGCTCACTTCGCGGCTGCTATGAGGAAGGGTGTGCGTGTGCTTGCATGTGTACGTGGTTGTGTCCGCGCACGTGTATGAAATAGCGTGGTCATGGGCTCAAGCTGTTTGCATTGATAGTGTGCGTGCAGTGTGTGCGGTGTGCGTCTGTGTTGGCGGCAGTGGTCTGTGAACTACTGCTTGCCAACGTCAGCCGCTAATAGTGCCTTTCAATTTTCAATTTTCTGTGCAGGTGAACGACCATTCGGACTTTAAGGCGCGAATGGAGGCGGCGTTCGAGGCTGTCACGGAGAAGAACGAGCTTGTGGGTTACTGGCGCATGCAATGTGCGCCCGTGTAACACGTGTGTGTGTGTGTGTGTGTGTGTGTGTGTGTGTGTGTGTGCACAATGTCCGCATGCTTGTATCCGCGATTGTGACACCCTTTCCACGTTCATCGCACAAATTTTCCGGCGGACGCATACTAATGCGCGGTTATTTCCACACGCGCACATGTAATACACACACACGCACGCACACGCACACGCACACGCACACGCTCACGCACACGCACACGCACACACACACACACACACACAAACAAACACACACACACACACACACACCACACGCACACGCACACACACGCACACGCACACAACAGACGACGCGCCTCGATCTATCCGATCAGAACCTCGACGAGTTTCTCGGCGACGACAACCGCCTTCCGCTCGAGATATCCCTTCCCCTCTCCGCCATAGAGACAGTCGTTACGGTCCTCAACCTCGCCGGAAACTTTCTGCAGGTAACAAGTCGGCTCTAATGTGGAATGTTCGTATTCTGCTTCACCTTTATTGTGCTCTGCTGTCGGATTTGCCTGCATCTGGGCGAACAAGACTCTCTTTGCCCTGTTTAGTACATTGCACGCTGACCTTGGCCCACCGTTAGGCGCTTCCCGTCGAGTTGTGCACTCTCAAGAGTCTCCAGCGATTGGACCTCTCGAACAACTCGCTGACGTCACTCCCTGACGCAATCTGCAAGATGACGAGCCTGACGAGCATCAGCATTCGCCAGAACCAGTGAGTGGGAAGAGCCCCTGTGATCTCAAGCCGACTGTCCTCCCTGTACCTCTCCCTCCCTCGCTCCCTCTCTCGCAATCGCTGAATCGATGTGTCCTCCACCCTTATAACTGCCAAGAAATGAGGTCTCTCCCGCAATCGCCGTTCTTCCTCCTTCTCCTCTCCCTCTCGCTGTTCGCATATCGGCCAGTGCATTTCTCGCGTTGTCGCAACCGACGGCGGCTCATCGACAATGTCGCAGGTTCACTGAGATTCCGGCACCCCTCACAAAACTCACCGCACTTCGCGAGTTGGACGTGTGCGAGAACGAGGTCGAGTCTCTCCCCGACGGACTCGCGCAGCTGACGCAACTCGAGTACCTCCAGCTCAGCCGGTGAGCGGCCTGTGCATTGCGCGTGTCCGGGTTGGTGTGCCTTCTGTGTATTTGTGTTATCTTTTTTTTTGTTGCCTGTTTTTCCCTTGTGTGTTTGTGTGTGCGTATGTTCGTGTGTGTGCGAGCGGCGCGAGTGTCTCAATTCCGTGTACGATCCGCGCAGCAACAAGCTCAAATCGCTGCCGTCGTGGCTGGAGTCCCTCGTCAACCTGACGCGGCTGGACATTTCTCACAACGCCCTCGACGAACTCCCTCGCCTCGCACTCGCGCGCCTCCAGCGGTTCATCTGCAATGACAACAGGTTCATCGCTTTCTACTTTGTGTTGGACTCCGTGTCCTGTCTACCCGACGTCTCTATGCGCGTGGACACTCGATGCACGCTCCGCTTATCTCCGTTCGTTATCGCTCATTACGAGCCCTCTCCTTCTTCCTCTCACTCCACGCCACAGCTTTGGCTCTCTTCCGCTCTGCTCGCCCCACGTGACCACGGCCATTCTCGCTCGGAACGGCCTTCGCTCCTTCCAGCCGTCGGCGGACTTTGCGCGCGTTGAAGTGCTTGATCTCTCCCACAACACAATCGCCGCACTCCCCGACGTCTTCTTCCATCTTGCGAATCTCAAGGCGCTCGTGCTCGACGGCAACAGGCTCCGGTCCCTCCCGTCAACCATTGCGCGCCTGCCCAACCTGGAGGTGTGTGTTGTGTGCGTGTCTGTGCGTGTGTGTATGTGCATGAAGCAACCAATCACATGGATGCACATGGATATGGATGTCCACATTTTGGTTAGTCACTGGTGCTGGTTTTGAGAGTCTCCGTGTGTTGGTCGCATGCAAGGGATGGGAAGGGGCTGCGTGTCTGTGTTCCGAAGGCGGGCGGTGAGCGTGGCATTGTGCGCAATTGAGTCTCCTTGTGTGTCTCTGCTCCGAAGGCGGCGGTGTGCGTGGATGTGTGTGACACGTGGTACGCATTCCTCACGCGTGCCTCTGTGGGGCATCTGCCCGTCGCAGTGGCTGTCGGCCGCGTTCAACGAGATCAGCTCACTTCCCGACGACTGGTCCGCCATGAAGTGCCTCAAGCGGCTCTCGCTCGTCGGCAACGCAATTCCCGCGCTCCCAGACGACATTCTGTGGGTGGTCGCTGTGCGTGCAGGCGTCGTGCTTCCTTTGTGTCTCACGTTCGCCGGTGCGATATACCTGTTTACACGCAGCGCTTGTATTGTCTCTAAAGCCCTTGTCGTGTCCATCCGTTTATTAATGCGAATCCACGCGTGCAGGTGGCTGCCCGCGCTTGAGTACTTGAACGCCGGCTCAAACCACCTGCAGTACCTCAGCGGGCCATTCCGGTGCGTCGCTTATCACACGCACTCTGCTTCTCCCTCTTGTTGTATTGGTTTGCGCTGATCGGAGTTCTCTTTGTCCGCTCGCACGTGGCGAGCCCCCTTTGATTGGCATCATCCCCATCTCTTTGACACTCTCCTTGTCGCTCGCACGTGCCCCTTTGTTTGACATCATCCCCATCTCTTGACGCTCGCGTGCCTTTTTGTTTGACATATCCACATCTCTTTTGGCACTCGCCTTGTCCCTCACACGCCCTTGCTGTATTGCTGTCACGTGCGCAACAGGCTCGACGAGGATGCCATCGATTCGATTCGCTTGGGCGAAGGCACTGGGCCTGTCGTCATTCCGCTCTCGCAGAACGCGGCGCCGCTGCAGAGGTGCGTCTTCTGTTGCTCACTTTCTCTCGTTGCGATGCTTCGCTTTTCTTTAGTTTGTATTAATGGTCGCATAGTGAATCGGGCATGTTATCCCACGAAAGTCCTTCTTGGCGCATGACGTGGAGGACTGAAGCGGCCATTGCATTTGCGACTGACGCTATTCTCACGACTTAGGACGTCCTCCATTCGCGAGCTGTACCTCGGCGACAACCAGCTGACGGACCGCTGCCTCTTTGTCATTCGGTGCGTTTCGTATGGCCGACGAGAAGAACTCGTCTCTGTGTAACGGACACATCAGCAGTGGCTTGTGCGATCGGCGTCCCCCATCTTCGTTGCTCGCTGGCCGTTGCACATGTTCCTCGCATTGACCCGCTTTCCCGTCAACCACATCCTCGTACGAGGACATTCGCGTTGAGTGCCTAATTCCCTGTTATCTTCCCTCTGTACAGCGACATGCCCCTTCTCGCGAGCCTCCATCTCGGCAACAATTCGATGACGACGATTCCGCCGGACACCATCCGACACCTCGGACAGCTGGAGATCCTGTGCGGTGCGTCACACAAACGTGCGATCCTGTCACGTGCAAGGCCCCTCCTCTCTTGCTACGTATATGCATTGAGCCTCTCTTTCGAATCTTTTGTAGACCGCTGGGTGCGTGCGTGACCCTTCTTCCCTCACGTGTCGCGTATGCATCGGACGTCTGTTTTGGCGCATCATTAGTCCGTTGTGCGCGTGCGTGACATTGGTCGTGCAACAACTCACGTGACCTCTTGCGCTTCGCAGCGTCCGGCAATGGCCTCGTGTCGATCGCCCCGGATGTCGCCAACGCGTCTAACCTCCGCCACATATTCCTCGCCAACAACAAGCTGAGGTGCGTTTATGTGCGCCGTCCTGTCCTTTTTGCGCGTGTCCTCTCTCGCGCGTACAGTCTCAACAGGCGCCTGCTATCACTCTGAGTGTCATGCACACGTGTTCTCCCACTATCTCGAATGAGTCGATGGGGCAGCTACGGTTTGAGGCTGCCTCCGTGCGTGCAATCGTGTTCGAGGCGTTTGTTGACCGGGGTTTGTTCTCGCACAGCAACCTCCCCGTCGAGTTTTCCAAGCTGAAGAACCTCCAGTCGATTGACATTCGCGACAACAACTTCAGTATGCTGCCCCACATTCAGGTGAAGGCCTTTCCTCTGCGTGTCCGTGCGCCGCGCGTCTGTTCCTGAAGTTCGTGTTTGTGTCTTACTTTGATGGCACAATGGTGTGCGAGCATGCGCGTTGCGCACGTGTCGTTACTCGTCGTTCTGTTGTGCTCACTCTTACGGCAAACCCATTATTCTCACAGGGCATGCCTCGGCAGGAGTGGCACTGGAGCGAGAACCCTACCCTCACGCACCTCGACATCAGCGGCAACAGGCGCCTCGTGGTCGATCTCGAGAAGGAGTTTGCCGCACTGCACGCGATCAAGCTGATTGACTTGGAGGGCACGCGTCGCGTGGGGACGGTGGGTGTGATGCAGTGTGCGTGCGGTGTGCTCATGCATTTGTTGTTTAGGCGCCTCCCATGCGTGCGTGCGTGAACGTTTCGAGATCGTGAATTGGCTTTATCGCCGTATTCATTTCTTCTTCTTCTCAATTTATTTGTTTCTGCGCGCCTGGCGCAAGTCCACTCACTCCGATATCGTCCTATTCCCCGCATTCATTCCAAATGAAAGGTCCCTGCGCGGCTGTCGAAGGTCATCAGCGACCTCGACGCCCTCTCGCAAACGGGCGTCCCACGTGACAAGCGCACGAACAGCCAGACGGACCGTTCCCAGTCGTCGACCCCAGTTTCCCTCCAGCAGACCACAAGCGGAACCAGCGTGTCCGACCTTCCCTCCGTCACTGCGACGCCACAGCCTGTGACGTCTTCGTCGTCGTCAGCGGGGTCTCAGGGTGCGCAGGCGCAGTTTCTGTCCCCTGGCGGAGCAGTCGACTCGGGTGTGGAGCCGGTACGTGAGCGATGTCCGCCCTTCACACGCCTATGCCCTCTTGTCCAACTTACTACGTTTTCAATTCCCTCTTTGTTTCCTCCGCCGGCATTGTCTTCATGGGGACGTGCGTGTCACGTGATTGTGAGGCCTTTGTTTGAATTGACGTCCCTGTGCGGTCTCTGTGTCCAGCGGCCCTTGTCGTGGCGATCGGGCGTCGCGCGGCTGTCGACCGACGGCGACAACGACGCGGTCACGTGCTCGCTGCGCATCCACGGGTTCGAGCGGAATCCGAACGACGCCGTGTTTGCGCTCTTCGACGGGCAGGGCGGAGAGGCGGTGGGTGCCGACGTGTGTGGTGGCCGTTCCGCATGCGTGCACACTGGGACATGAGTGTTGGGGGGGGTGGCTAGCAGAGGGATGTAATCTGGGTCGCAGTTTGTACGGAGGTTTGAGTATGGTATTGCTCGAGATTGGCCACTGTGCACGCTTGCCTCACATGCAGACGCACCGGCACACAGAGGCACCCAGAAAGTGTTCCACCCGTCAAAGTGACTGACACCGTGCGTTTCTCCAGGTGCCCAACCACCTCGCCGAGCGATTCGTTCCGACGCTCCGCGAGTCCCTGACGCAGACGAACGGCCAGGTGTCGCGAAGCCTCCGCCGCACATTCCTCGCTCTGAACAGGCACGTACGCAGACACGGCACGGGTGAAACTTTCGCTGTTGCGCGCTGCGTGCACTCCATGCGCGCGTGCCCCCTGTTTGGCAGCAGGAGCATGCACTCACACTAGCAGTCACGCGCAGATCCGTTGGCGCTCTCCCCGAAGCGAAGACAAGCGGGTCCTCAGGCGTTGCCGCCTTCATCACCGGCAATAAGGTGCGTTTGTGTTTGCCTCTTTTGTCTTGAGGATGAGGCCGTGTTCCTTTTTTGCAAGCGATCGCAGATGCACTTCCGTTGCAAGGCTCTCACCCCCC
>CALSCQ010002071.1:0-13955 GCA_943704525.1 Pigoraptor vietnamica | reverse complement strand
CCCCAACACACACCTACAGACGACGAAGCGCACCGGGTGGGTGAACCACAGAGTCGACAAGCCCGAGAGCATCGCAGACCACATGTATCGCATGGGTGTTATGGCCATGTTGTTCGACGGCGACGCTTCGATCGATAGGACGCGGTGAGTGCGACCCCGTTCGCGCTCTGTCCCATGTCTACTGTCACTTCCACTCCCTCTGAGACCATGGTCAGCTGTGTATGACAATAAGGACTGAAGATATATCTTTCGCTGTGAGACTCAGTGTGTGTGTGTGTGTGTGTGTGTGTGTGTGTGATGTGATGACAGTGCATAAGACTCAGTGTCACTCACACCCTTAACTTACGCAGTTGCATTAAGATGGCGCTTGTGCACGACATGGCCGAGAGCATCGTGGGAGACATTACGCCAGACGACCCAGTGACCCCCGAAGAAAAGTACAGGCTGGAGGAGGTGCGTGCCACCGGCATGTGTGCATGCATGCATTACGATAGCAGTGCGATGAGTGTGTGTGTGATATGTATGTGTGTGTATGTGTGTGCGTACGCGTGTGTGCGTGTGCGACGTTGGCTGTACGATGTGCCTTCAGTATAACGTGGGATCATACCAATGAGGTCTGCGCTCGTTCCTTGCACTGCTGGCACCATCACCCGGCGCATTTACGCAAACTGGTCCCAGGCTGCAATGGCGCGCATTCGCGACGAGATGCTCGGGTCGTCCGCGGTGGGCGCCGAGATGTACGCCCTGTGGCGCGAGTACGAGGAGTGCGCGACGGCAGAGGCGCAGGTGGTCAAGGACTTGGACAAGTTCGACATGATTGTGCAGGCTTTCGAGTACGAGAGGGGTACGTGTCTCTTTTATGTGTGTGGAAAACACCACGGCGACGCAAATGGAGCGTTTTTTTGTCTCTAGCACACAATTCATAATTGGCATTGCGCTGCCCATACGCATGTGTTGAAGCGCGTGTCGGAGCTGCGCATCTGTGGCTAATATTGTTTGGCACTGGCGCACGCAACAGACCAGAACCGAGCTGGCACCCTCGAAGACTTTTTCAAATCGACGCGCGGTCGCTTCAAGCACCCCGCAGTGCAGCGATGGGTGGAGCGCCTCGAGGCGACGAGGGCGCAAAACGCGGCCGACAAGAGTGCGCCGTCTTAAGTAAAATGCACTGTTCGGTATGGCTGGACCAAGCCCATTACTGTGTTACGGACGCGTAGCTGGGCCAAGCCCATTACTCGCTGTGTTGTGGGCAACGTGGCATTGCGTGACGAGGATTACCGTGAAGCAGGGAATGTGTGGACGATCTGTGTATACAGGCCTCCGCACAAGAGAACACACGCAAGATAGCGACGCAGCGCACGCAGCCACACAGCAACAACGCACTTTGCCGAGAGGCGAAAACACACAAAGGCAGAGTGTCTCTTACGGCTCCTGCGTGGGGACACCTGTGGGATGGAGCAAGATTTGTGGAGTGAGACACTGAAATCTCGATGCGAGTGTGTGCAAGCACGCGTGGGGTGTGGGGTGGTGCGTTGGCCTCTGTGTGTGCGAGTGAATGCACGAGCGGGGGTTCATGTGAATTTCAGCGCGAGCACGTGACGCACCGTTGGGGAAGCCAAATCCGATGCGGCAGCCCTTGTTCTTCTCCAGACCGACCGTCATCACCTGCAACAAGACACGCGTGAGACAATGCCATCGAACAGACCACGTCTACATGCACACACACACACACACATACACACACACACACACACACACATACACAGAGAGAGAGACACACACACACACAAATGACGCTTGAGCTACAAGAGAAAACACATGACAACGCCACGTCACGTTTGCGTCGTCTGCGAAAGTACTTACGTTGCACATTTGGTATGTGTTGTAAATAACGTTCAGCGCGTGCGTGTCTGCACAGAGGGCAGAAGAGGCGGGTGAGCGACAGCGCATCATCCATAAACAGTGACATTCGCATGTGAAATGAACTCAGGAGATAGCGAAGAGGGGTGTTTGTGTGGTTGTGTGTGCGTGTGTGTATGTGTGTGTGTGAATGCGCGCGCGCGTGGGGTCTAAACAGCGACACGCACCGGCCTGCGTCATGAGGTGCGTCATGGTGTCCACCATGTGGTTCGCAATGTTCTCAAGGCGGTCCATCTTGGTCATCATGTTGTCGTTCATGTTCTGTGGAAAGACAGGCGTGAGTCATTGAGTGAGACATTGAGAAAGGTTCTTTTAAAGAGGGCGCCGATGTGTGGTCTGTGTGTGTGGCGTGCGTTTGTGTGTGTGTGTGTGCGTGTGTGTGTGTTTGTGTGTGCGTGTGAGTGAGTGAGTGTGTGTGTGTGCGCGCGCGTGTGAGTGAGTGAGTGTGTGTGTGTGCGCGCGCGCGCGCGCGCGTGTGTGTGTGTGTGTGTGTGTATGATGCATGTGCAAGCCTGCAGACGGACCTTCATCGTGATGAGCATTTCGTTCATGTTGTCGTTCATCTTGTTCATGGAGCGGTTCTGCGAGAAACGAGCGAAGGTAAGTACCACACACTCGCACACGATACACACAAACATGCCCACGACACTACAAAGGCACACAACACCAACGCACGAGGCACAGCATGAATAATACATACTCTCACACACGCAAAACTCACCATTCCCAGGAGCATAATAAGGATGCCGCCGGCGATCGCGAGCAGAAGGAACGTGTTCGCAATGAGGAGAATGTTGTGCATGCGCGCGCGGGGATTAATGACCTGCGCGACATAGTGCAGCTCCTCGAGCACCTGCTTGTTGTAGCCGGCGTTCAGCATGGCCGATTCCCTCCGAATCTTGTCCCCAGACTCCACGTCCTTGGGCGGGTTCCCGCTGCCGCTGTTGTTGTTGCGCGCGGGGAGCGTGTCGTACGTGTCGTCCTGGAGCAGAGGGCGGTAGGCCACATCGGAGCCGGTGGTGTTGGTGGCCATTGTTCTGGCTTGTGTGCTTGCAGAAGAGAGTGAGAGAAGAGAGGGATCGGTCTGTTTTCTGCGTGTGAGCGAGGAGAGAAGAAGGAGCGGCAAGAGCGCGCGTGTGTGTGGACGCGGAAAAAACCTGACCGGGGCTAAAGGTGGAACAATACGCGTGCAGTCACGAAAATCTACTAAAATAAGCTAGCATCCCATAAATTACAAATGGAAACATATCAAAAATGAAATACGTATTAAATAATTATAAGAGCCATTCATAACTTCGATAACTTATGACATTGTTTTGCACGAAGTTTCGAGGAGCGGATTGGTGTACTGCCGGACAACAAAAACCCCCACCCTCACATAAACAAAAAGGAAACCCCCACCTCATCTGGCAAATTCAGCCCGATTTAGTCACGTGATATATCCGGACATCACAGTTACCAGTCAAATTCAACACCCCACTGTCGGCGAAATTTTGCCCGGTGTGTCAACCTTCAAGCGAGAATGATGCACGCGAACGACACGAGCGAAGAACGACAACGGCATCGCATGCGTCGCTGTTAAGAAGAGGTTCTTTCCAACGAGACCCACTGTCGGCGTAAATATTGAAGCGCGCGTCGGACTGTGGCAAGCGTGCGGTTTTCTCGGTGTGGCGTCGCGCAGACCGGCGACGCAGTCGAACGTTGCAAATGTAAGCGAGACTCGCTTCCTTCTCACCGGCGCTCGCCTCCTCGACTACGAGAGAGAAACGAAGAATGCGGCACGTGCATATTTTTGCGCCCGGGGAAACGGTCGAGACGACGACGGGCGACACTGTTCTCACGCGCCTCCGAAACTGCGGCGGTTGGCGGGGTCGCGTGGGGAGTGCGCTCGGCCGCCTGGCGTGGCTGAGCGGGCGCTGGTGGTCGCGCGCATTGCTTGTTCTGCTGGTCATAAGCGGGTCTTTTCTCAATCTCTTTCTCGTCGCGTTGCCTCAGGCCGTGCCCGGCGTGCTCGAGTCTGTTGCGGGGAGGGTCATCTTCGTGTTCCTCGCCATCACGACCATCGCCTACTCGCAAGTGTTCAACACGGCGGCCGCGTCGAACAGCATCGTCGCATGGCGCGTCCTTCGCGAGTTCGACTTCTGGTTCCTCTGCGCGAATTCGGTCTTGGTCGTGCTCTCCGGGGCGTTCCTCTTCCCGGACCTCCGCATCGTGTCGATCCTCATGAATCTCGGCGGCAACATACCCTTCCTTCTCATCGACGCCATGCTCGTCAGTGTACGCGGCCGTCGCTCTCCCATTCGATTCACGCCGGCCTTCTGCATCGTCGCTCAGCTTGTCGCCAACCTACTCCCCGCGATCACGTTCACGCTACAGGTCACGCCCGAAACGCGCGACGACGCGACCGTTCCCTCGTTCGCCGCGAGCATCTTCTCGCTCAATGCGCGTCGCTTCATGGTGAATCGTCTCTGGACCGTCTCGTTCTACTGCGTCAAGCTTTCGTACATGCTGTGGTGGTCGTGGAACACCCTCCCCGCGCGGATGGTTCTCTTGCGACAGCCCGTCGAGATCGTCGACGGACCCCCACCGCCGCCACCCACGGAGAGCGACGCGGCCGTGGAGGTCGTCGAACTCCCCACTGCAACTGTCGGGGACGGCGAGGTTGGCGCCGTTGCTCTGCAGAAGGCGATCGCGCGCGAAGATGACGCCAAGGACGGCCACGAGCGCTTCTCGCCCATGTTGGTTGTTGACGCTGTGGAGTGCGAGGACGTCGAGAGCGCGCGTGGGGGCGACGAGCACGTGGACGATAAGGGCGAGCACGCTGCGATGAATGGGAACGGACACGTGCCCACCGCAGTCTTGCTTGTGCCGCAGAGCGAAGTGGAGGACGTTGCGTCTGCGCTCGCGAGCGAACTCTCATGGAACGTCACGACTGGACTCGACAGGGACAAGAGAGAGGGAGCGGACGATGCCACGAAAGAGGCGAGTGCGAGTACGCACCTCTGTTGCGTGCGTGATAATGTCTACAACATGGTTTGCGTGTACATAATGCACATGCACGCATGCACACACACACACACGTACACGCGCACACACACCATTTTCTAAGCGACCGAAATCACGCGCGCAGAGTCACACGGATGCGCCGCCCGCCGACGACGCCTTCAAACTGGACTTGCACGTCACCTACAAGCCTCGCATCAGTCGCGTGTGGCGAGGTCGCCCCGCGCTCATTTATACACGGCCTTTCTCTGTGGACGTGTGCGTGGACGCAACGCTAACATCGGCGGCCCTCTCGTGCGTGCGGAAACGGACTCGCGGTCGTGTCGCGCCGACTTCGTCTGAAGCACCTGTCGATTCGCATGCCGGTGGATGCTGTACGTGTACTGACGACGGGGCTTCGTCGCCGCCGCCGCCGCCAGTGTTCAATCGCTCGATTGCGTGCGCGCTCTTCACCGTATGCGCCGTTGCGGGTGCCTTGCTGTCGTGCATACTCGTCGCGCTCGAGGCGTGGTCGTCATCGAGGCCATCGGCTGCGCTGGACGGTTCGTTTCGCGCGGTCGTGTCACTTGCCATGCTCGCACTCGGCGTCGAGATACTGCGCTGCAACCCGAAAATCCTTCGGATGGTCTTCCGATCGTTCGACTTTTGGTTTCTCCAGCTGCAGAACGCGACGCTGTCCGCGTGCCTCTGGCGCTCTCTGCCGGAGCGGTGCGCGGGCGTGGTCGGCGCGTTCACTTTCCTTTTCTTTTTGCGAGTGGGCTTGGCCGACAGCGCCCTCCTCCACCGACGGGCCAGCTTGACGTACGCCTTGCTCTCCCTCGCTTACATTGGCGGACTCTTTGCGGCGCTGTACGGCCACTACCTGCACGAGACTGTCCTGCGGTTTGCGGGAATGGACCTCGAGCTTCGCGGATTCGCGGGCGATCGCCTCTCCCTGCTCGCCATTCTCCACGCGCGCATGCTGTGGACTGAGCTCAGAAGCGGCGGACGTCGACTACATTTCATTACTCGCCCCGTGTATTCGGACCGCGCGCCCGTGGAGGACGATGGGGCCGGTGCCTCTCGCACAGCTTCCACCGCGACCGTGTCGACGCCGGCGTCGCCGACAGCGAAACCTGTTCGGAGCACAGCGTGGTAGCGCGTTGAATTGCGTGCTCTCTATCGGTGGATGTGGCCGTATAAACAGAAGACATCCATTGCGTGTATTACTACCCATTGGCTCACTAGACCGCCGAGCGATAAACAGGCCCAAGAGACCTGCATGGATAACGTTTACTGTTACAGCACGCGCGCACACACACGCACACGCACACGCACACACACACACACACACACACACACACACGCATATGCAAACGACAGGTACTCGCACGATTACCATTGGACACAATTCAACCGGCCATCATGCCTCTCGCTCTTAATGCCCCCTTCCCCAAATAACAAAGAGAATTTTTTTTACTGTACAACTGAAGCTATCACCCGAGGACGCGCTGCACGCCGCTCGATAGTCCATCTCCTTCCGAACCCCACGTATTAATACGGAAACATCACGGGCATAACCGCACCCGCACGCGCCAAAAGACGACCCGCCTCTTCCATTCGCTTCGCCGCGAAGCTCTTCCCTTCTTTCTTCGCCGCAGCCCTCTTTGGCTCTTTGCCAGCTTTTCCGCGCGCATGTGCCCTCTCACGAAACTCAGAGTAGCGCGAGAGCAGTCCCTCGATTGCCTTGATGCGATGCTCCGCAGCGTCACGTGCTTGCGTGTTCGTCAGTTGGCGGCACTGGTAGCGCATGGTCCCAATGACGTCCTGCAGCTCTGCGTGGAGGTTGGCGCCGCGGCAGATGTCCTTGAGCTTGGCGCAGAGGCTCGCGATGAACCGCATCTTATCTTCGAGAACGCTGTTGAGCGCGCTCACGTCCTTCGTGTACTGGTCGACGTCGCCGCTCGCCTGACGCTCCTTGTCGATGCACTCTTCGTAGTGCGCCTTGACGTCCGCGAGCTCCTGAGTCACCGTTGACCGCTGCTTCACCCAGCGCTTGCGGGCGTGGTAATGGCTCGTCTTGTCGCACGACTCGCCCCCCGACACAACATGGCACTCTTTGCACGTCCCATCCGGCCGCTTCATGCAGGCACAGCGCCCGAAACGCTCGTCGCCCGGAGTCGCACACTCATCGAGAGAGCACTTGAGGTGGCAATTGCTCTTGTGCTTGCCGCAGAGCGTGTTGTATTCCGCCGTGTCCTCCTGCACGTCGACAACCACGTGCTTAACGCGAATGTAGTCCTTGTACTTTTCTTTGTCCGCCCCAATGCACGCAACGTATTGCCGGGCCTCCTCGAGCCGCGAGACCATCTCACTCAGGCGCATGATCTCCGAAGTCGCCGCCGCAATTGCCGCTTTGATGGCATCCCTCGTCAGAATGAGAGCCTTGAAGTCGTCCGTCGACGCCTCCTTCACCGAGGCCACGTGATCGAAGAGCTCTTCGATAGCGGCAATCGACGCGCCCCACTCTGACACTGTGCGTCTGGACCACAGCGAGGGATCGGCGGAGAAGCACATGTTGTCCATGTAGAGGACGGGTTTCTCGTGCGGCCCAAAGTCGTCGAGCGTCGAGAGCTCAAAGTTGCACGACTCGCGGCAGCAGTTTGTGAAGATGACGATGATGTTGGGTTGCACGGTGTCGGGGCAGTGGCCGCGGAGGGAAGACAGGACGTGCGTCACGTTGATCGTATGACGAGCGTTGCGACCTGTGTGTGTGTGTGTGTGTGTGTGTGTGTGTAAAAGTGCGCGTGAGTTGATGCACTAGTACAGAGAGCACGTTCGTGACAACGAGCATTGATACATGCACCTTCACTCTATACACAGACCCAATTGCAAACAAGGACACTCTAATGGCGATCGACGTAACGTACCGTTAACGATCAGCGCAATGGCGTGCACGTATTTGGCATCCGCCGCAGCCTTCATGATAGCGTCCAAATTGGCTGCATCTTGATCGAGTCCCCGCGTGTCGCCTAGCCCCGGCGTGTCGATAATCTCGTACACGTTATTGTCAGCGGCATCGATCATGGTGTAGGTGGTCGCCGTCAACGTCTGCGCTTGCGTGCGCGTCGTTGGGTCCAGTTCCGTGCGCACGCAGTCGCGCTCGGTCGGGTTCGGGAAGTACTTGGTTGGGATGAGAATGCGGAGATCCTTACGCCCGCCGTTCGCGAGGGAACCGCCACGGAAGTAGTTGCAAATCATGTTCACGACGGTACTCTGCGAAGTGAGGGGTGCGTGTTCAGCCACGCGCTCACGCTCCAGTCGCATCACACGCTGAGTCATCCCATCCGACATCGATCACGTGCTTGCCAACATTCGCAACGAGTTTCAGACACATGTGCGTAGACACTACCTTCCCGCTCCCCGACTCCCCGAGTAGAAGGAGTTTGCGCGGTCGGCTCGAAAACAGCCTCTTGCGGCGCTGTCTGCCGGCGCCGTCCGAGATGGTCGCAAGTGACAGCGTGTCGCCGTCATCATCCTCACCCCGGACATTGTCGTAGATGTGCTCGGAGTCGTCGCCGTCGTCTTGCTCACCGGTCGAATTCCCGGCATCGGCCCCCGCATCCGCCCGTCGACCAAGCTCCTCTCGATACTTGCGGTAGATTTCGGACTTGGCGTTCGTGCAGGACGCACTCTGGCGCTCCGATGTAACTGGCGGCTGCTCGTGCACATGTACAGCAGCGGAGTCGACGGACGAGGCGCCGCCGTGACGCATCCCCTCGTAAAACTCGCCAATGTCATCCCCACGGACGGTGTGAAGCGACGCGAACGCTACAGGATGTCCTCCTCCACCGCACTGTCCGTGGCATGCTCCGGGCGGCATGCCCATCGCGCCCACAGGCGCTTCGGCTATTCCCGCCCCGCCAACACTTGGGCTCGGAAACCACCCAGCGAGATGGGGAGCCATTCCGTTGTGCTGCGCGACCGCTGCCGCAGCCCAGGGGGGCGCGTGACCAGCGGAGGCGGGGTACGGGGAGAGGTTCGCAGCGCTTCGCAACATGCCGGGGTGAACATGCGACGCTGAAGGAGGGTAGAACCACAGGTACGCCTGTGGGAGGTAAAGGGGGCGCAGGAACGCACTTCCGACGAATCCAACGCGACCGGTCGAGACGTGCGTGGCCCTGACCCACTCGCCACTGGCGTCTGTCGGCGCGACGTCCGCAAAGTAGTCGCCCATGTTGAAGGGGAGGGCGCTGATCGATGGATCCCCGGCAAATGGGTAAGCCGCCGCGTGCGTCGGCATGAGCGGCGGCGGACCGGGTGGCTGCGGGGCGCGCCTCCTCGGTGGTTGCAGCGTTGCCGAGGCATCCACACTTTCCGACCTGCACGTAGCTCCCGCTGGCACAGTAGAGGGCGCCGGTCGAACTGCTGTACAGTCGTCATGACCGCACCGGAGACGCGCGCGGTCCACGTCTCGGGCGGTCGTTCCGAAACGCGCTGATCTTGGCGCGGCACATGTGAGAGGGGCTTGTCAGCCAGCTGCTTTTCAGCCAGCTGCTTTCCCTCAGTGTCGTAGGGCGGAGGGGGAGTGGTCCCACGCGCCGTGGACGCGGGATGCGTGCGGCCTTCAACGCCACCGACGGAGTCACGGCCCGTTGCGCATGCGTTGCTGACAGCTGTCGATACACTCGGAGGTGAAGCGGCCGCGGAGACATCGAGCGAGCTTGTTGCTGTGTCGCCCGTCGCGGTAACAACTGGCGCCTCTTGCGGTGGGACTGTGGAAGGGTCCACGAAACTGTCGGTGCCTGTTCTGTCCGCCATGGCAGCAACCGTTTGATGACCTTCGCGTTGAATGGGGCGTGGATTTAGAGCCGCTTAGAGCCTTATGTACGCGCAACACTTGGGGTGTGTGGTGTGTGTGTGTATGTGTGTGTGTGCGTGTACGCGTATGTGGTGTGTGTGTGTGTGTGTATGTATGTATGTGAGTATGTGTGCGCGTATGTGTGTGTGCGCGCGGGTGTTATCAGTATGTGTGCTTGTGAATGTGCGCGCGTATGTGGGCGCGCGTGTGAACGCGTTATCATGTGTGTATGTGCGCGCGTATGTGTGTGCGCGCGCGGGTGTTATCAGTGTGTGTGCTTGTGTATGTGCGCGCGTATGTGGGCGCGCGTGAACGCGTTATCATGTGTGTGTGTGTGTATGTCTGTGTGTGTATGTGTACGTATATGTGTGTGTGTGTGTGTGTGTGTATGTGTACGTATATATGTGTGTGTGTGTGTGTGTATGTGTACGTATATGTGTGGTGTGTGTGTGTATGTCTGTGTGTGTATGTGTACGTATATGTGTGTGTGTGTGTGTGTGTGTGTGTGTATGTATGTGTGTGTATGTGTACGTATATGTCTGAGTGTGTGTGCGTGTGTGTGTGTGTGTGTGTGTATGTGTGTGTGTGCGTGTGTGTGTGTGTGTGTGTGTGTATGTGTGTGTGTGTGTATGTGTGTGTATGTGTACGTATATGTCTGAGTGTGTGTATGTGTGTGTGTGTATATGTGTGCGTGCGCTTGTTGGTTGTGTGAATGCGAGTTATCGTACGGCTGATAACGTTCACAGCCCGTGACGTCATCAGTCTGCTTCAGACTTCGGCGCAATCGAGGCCCATGGCCATTACCCCACGTCGTCCAGTGTGCACGTCCCCCACGTGACAACCGCAAGGTGCGGGCCATGCGCTGGGGAAGCTTTGCTAACACTTACGGGGAGCTTCAGGTCCAAAACACGGTAACGGCCATTTTTGAGATTGTACCGCAACGACGGGCCTTGTCGTCAGTGTTGAGAACCTTCTTCTTCTATTAGGCAAAAACAGCGAACGCACACGCACGCGCACGCACGCATTTGCATTCCCTCAGAGCGTCAGGGCGATCTTCCCGACGGTCCTGTTGGACTCGATGTCGAGGTGCGCCTGTCGCAGGTGCTGCGCGTCGAAGGGGTACGTCTTCGTCAGCGTCGTCTTGAGCACGCCGGCATCGAGCAGCCGCGACACTTCGGAGAGGATCTCGTTCTGGCGCTCGAGCTCGTGGCCGAAGATGGGCCGCGTGAACATGAGCTCAAAGTGGAGGGTGAGGCGCTTGAGCTTGAGGCGGCTCAGATCGAACGGCTTGAGACCGTCGTCGTCGATGCCGGCGATCTTGCCCGAGGGATTCGCAATGTCGACGGCCTGGTCGAGGTACTCTGCGATGGACGCCGTGATGAACACGTAGTCGACCCCTGAGAGGCCCAGCGACTTGAGCCCGTCGGCGAGCGGCGCCGCGTGCGAGATGACGTCGTCCGCGCCGTTGTCGAGGCAGAACTGGCGCGACTCTGGGCGCGAGGCCGTCGCAATGACGCGCAGGCCGAGCACTCGCTTGGCGATCTGGATGGCGAAGCTGCCGACGCCGCCCGCGCCCGCAATCACGAGGATGGACTTGGGACCGTGGCCGTTGTGCGCCTTCTGCACGGGGATGGCGAGCCCGTCGACGAGCGCCTCCCACGCGGTGAGTGCGACGAGCGGAATGGCGGCGGCTTCGGCGTGCGAGAGGGTGGCGGGCTTGGCGGCCGCGATGCGCTCGTCCACGAGGGTGTACTCGGCGTTCGAGCCAGGGCGGAGGAGGTTGCCGGCGAAGAACACCTGGTCGCCCTTCTTGAAGAGAGTCACGTCGGCGCCCACGGCCTCGACCGTCCCGGAGGCGTCCCAGCCGAGGACGAGCGGCGTCTCGAAGTGGGCGGACGCGTCGAAGGCCTGGCCAAAGTTCTGGCGCTTCTTGCGGTCGACGGGGTTGACGGAGACGGCGGCGACCTTGACGAGGAGGTCGTGGGGGGCGGGCGTGGGCACGGGGAGCACGACGGCCTCGAGCTGGTCGGCGGCGCCGTAGTTGCGGATGGCGACGGCGTTCATGGTGGCGGCCATTCTTCACGCTGTTCAGTCGGCTGGTACTGTAGGCTGGTTCGACGGGCCGGTAAGATGAGTCAGTGGCAAATCGGTTTGCGGTTTGTTGCTCTTGCTCGGCTGCTGTTTGCAGAAGAAGCTGTTCGTTGTGAGTTGAGAAGAGAGCGGGAGCCCTGTATATATACCCGCGATCTGGTCGTGTGTGTGTGTGTGTGCCTGTGTGTGTTGGGTCAGCGGTGGGCTCAGTGTTACGCTCACATTGGGCGACATGCGCTGCTTCTGATTGGTCGGTTCCTCAAATGAAGAGTTGTCTGATGTGCTCCATTCACATTCTACTATAACGTGATATTCGCAATCTATGAAATTCACAGATATAATTAACACATGGAGTTTGTGAACGAAAGACTGTAATTAGCCGAATTACATGTAGTGGAACAAATTGAGGCCGCCATTTCATTACGATCGTAATCGAATCGGAAAATGTAACATCTCTCAGATTCGACTCGCTTTTACTTCAACAGATTGTTCGCTTCGCCACCGTCCTTCGTCTTACTCGCTGCGTCCTATTACTCTAGTTCGCGTCACGCGCTGCCTTGCTCAGTTCGCACTGTTGCCGTCCCGGCTTCGTCTGTGTGTCTTCATGGCTTGCTGCGATTGCGTGCGGGTGGCCGCGGAGCGGGGTCACATTGCTTGTCTCGAGGCACGCGAGCGCTTGGGGGATGATTTGGGCGCAATGTATAGGGCGCCGTACACTAATGGCGTGGTTGAAGAGGATCTCTGGGTCGAGGAAACGGTCATCACGAACAACTATCGCACTGCACTGCATACGGCGTGTGCGTATGGCCAACTTGATGCGGCAAAGTGGCTCGTGTCGTTGGGTGGTCTAACGTCTTGTCGAATTACGGGTTCACGCCCCTCTTTTGCGCCGTCAATTATCGACGGTACGAAGTCGTCGAGTGGCTCGTCGCCTCGGGGGCAAACGTCAAGGCGCAGGTCGTTTCTCCGATCTACGACGTCGAAGACAATCTTGGCACGTACAGTGACGAGTGAGTGGTCAGCACACTGTGAGTTCCGTTTATCTCTATATTATTATATATACACTCTACTGACTCTTTTTTTGTTGTTGCAGACCTTACGAACTTCACGGAAGGACACCTATTCATCTGGCCGCAAAAGTTCAGACCTTCGCATCGTCAAAGTGCTGATTGGCGCTGGTGCGAATGCCTCGCTCGGCACTAATCACTGTGCGCTCCTTGTGAGCAACCAGGGTCCACCGTGTTCCCCGTTGCAAGTCGCGCTCTGTCTGATGCAGACGGAAGTTGCGAAGGCTCTTGTCGAAGCGGGGGCCGACATGTCCGCGGATGACATTCTTTATCGTGTATGCAATTGGCGGTTCGGCAGAGACTATCTTGATATGCTCTCATTTCTGCTGGATCACGGGTACGACGTGCGAGGTGCTCGCTTATTTCCGCTGGAATTTGACGTCTGCGACCTTCTCCTCTCCCGCGTGGATGGCTTTGTGCGACCCGATTGCGGCGGGCGATTGATGGTCATGACGATTGGTTCGCAGCCACCGATGCGTCACTGACGACGAGGCGGACATGCTGCTCTCACGAGCCCTTGCCTTGGGCTTGAATTTGGATTCTTACGCTGAACTGTTTGACATTGGATTTCGACGAACAGAGCGTCACACTCTGCTGAGCTATGCCGTGCAGAATGGCTCGACGACCATGCGGACGTTATTGGACCGCGGCGCCCCTCCGCGTGTGTGCGCTGGCGACGAAAACCTATGCATTCTCGCCCTAGTTCGTCGCGTTGAGCACGAAGTTCGCTACGGTGCCCTCCTCTGCGTTCCCTTTGACGATGCGGTGCGCGCTCTCGTCCGGCACGGCGTGGTTCTGTCCGCGGGAACTGTGGACGGTCAGCCCATTGGGAGCGCTATCGACAGTCGTATATCGTCCTGCAAGCCGAGTGCTGTCGAGAGCCTTGCATTCTGGGGAGCGCCGGTCGAAGCTGCGCGGAAATTTTCGCGTACGTAGTTTATTCTTTCTCTCTCTCTCTGTCTTGTTTATAGTCAATTTGAGAGATGCATAAAGTCCACCACCCATTTCCCCCTCCGGCCCTCCCCCCTTCCCCC
>CALSCQ010002066.1:0-11873 GCA_943704525.1 Pigoraptor vietnamica | reverse complement strand
GGCGTGTGGTGCCTCAGTTTGTGCGCAGCCGAATTAAGAAAAGAATTAGTTTCTCGCGTGGCAAATTAAAGGGAAAAAATGTGTTGCAGCCAAAACGTGCGCGTTGAATTGGGGCATGGAGCTCCGGCGGTCGCATTGGAAATGGCTTTGCACGCCGACACGCACCGAATCACGCACACACTACTGATTGAATTACGCACACACCAGACTGAAGTGCACAAAGGCACACACGCCTGAATCACGCCCCGGCACCACTGACGGCGCCCACAACACGCACGGCTCGCCGGCCAGTGCACATATCAATTGAACTCGGGCGGACACTGTGACAATTACACACACACGGCAGTCGCGTGCACAACAGCACACACACTCAGAACTGTCACGCCCACAATGCTCCCACAATCGATATCATTAGCACACCGACAATCGGTCACACACGAACAGTTACCGGACACAATCAATTTATCATTCACTGGCACACGCCGAACACGAAATCAGACAGCGCGCAATCACGCCAACTATTGGCAAAGCGGCACGTGCAGTGCACGCACACAATCAGATGCACAGCTCAATGACAAGACTGAGAAATTCGGCCCGCTCAATGCACAGTCACGCACAACTGTCACTTTAAATCGGCACACATACTGGCAGTCCTTCGACGAACGCGCGTGTGAGATTCCGCATCGGCACCGGGTCCATATGGTACTCGCAGTGCCGCCGATAGGCCTCCTGCAACCGTGCCGCGTATGCTTCCACACGCTCGTTCGCGTGCTGCTGCGCATGATCTGTCGCACGCACGTTCACCACGTCCTCGAGTGTTCGCTTGTACGCTCGACTCACGGCTCGATGCACCGCCGTCCGCAGGCACTCAATCGTCATCACGTTCTCCCTCTGTCCCAGGAGATGCGCCAACGTCCCCAAACGCGAGAATGCGCTAACGTCCTGGCCCGTGGCCGGTTTGCGCACGAATAGTTGACCGCGCAGGACCATAATCAGGTCGTTCCACGTGATGTCGTGGCCACTGTGGGCATTCAGCACCACTTGGAGCTCCATCCACGGGTCGGGCACGCACCTCGGCACTCCGTCCGACATGTCCTAGAGCACCATCGTCCCGAGATCACAGTCAGGCAACTTGAGACTCCGCAGGAGGCCGCATGCGGTCACGCCTGTCGAGCCCACTCGCCACATTCACATTCCTCGCGTGACCATCGCCCAGATACGCAACGTCCGGCCTTCCTCCTGCCCCTGCACTCAGTCCGCCTCGCCCGTACGACTGTGACGCTCCCCCGCCGCTCGTGCCAGTAGAGCGCTGATTCGAGCTCGAAGGTTGGCTCGCCCCGCCATCTCCCTTCATACAGTGGAGTCCAACTTCCGGCGACGGCCAATTCTGCAACTCCTGCTGTCGGTGCTCGCGTTCGGCCTGCTCCTGTTGTCGGGCCTCCCCAGCATCCGACGCATCGGCTCTCGCTGACTCGGCACGGTACGCCCGAGTTCCGTCGGCGACTCATTACCCGAGCTCGCCATCTTCTGGGGCTCATCGTCCAACCCCCGCGCCCGTGCGACTGTGCGCTTCCATACCGACGCGTACGACTTTTCCGCCGGCGCACGTGCCGCCTTCTGCGCGTCCTTCTTCTTCGCCGCCTTCTGCGCGTTCTTCTCTCCCTTCTTCTTCGCCTTCAGGACCCTCTGCCCCTTCAACGGCGCGTCCGACATTCTGCGCTGAGAACGTCTATTAGTAGGTGAATGGTAAGGTTAATGCAAGCAGATCTAGAAGGAAGATGCAGCCATTTAACACAGCGCTCTGAGCGTTGCGCGTGTGTCGTGTATTGTGTGCGCCGCGTATCAGACATTTCATGGTAACATTGAAATCAATGCTAGGTGGGGCTTAGCTACTCTGGAGTTACTCTGGATTTAACCATATATGGATTTAATATAAGTACCCTTTGCCATATATGGATTTAATGTAAGTGCCCTTACTCTGATCCGCGTTTGATTTTATCACTTACTGATGAAATCAAGCCCTACGACTCCCAAATGCTCAATTTGACCACTCTTGAGAAGCGACAACGCGATTTTCAACGTTTTCAAGTCTTCCGACACATCTCCGGCGATCACCTAGGTGCGCTGAACATCTTTGGTTAGTAAGCGGACAGAGGCATGTGGACAGGTGAGGGTACGTCCTTGTTACAACAATGGAACGATATCATGTCTCTAAATTGGTGCTTTAGTAGATTTTCGAAATGATCTCAATACTCTTCAGGGGCTATCAGGCGGCGGCAATGTCGGGATCCGTTCCTCCAGCTGCCGCCGGCTGCAGACGAGCCACAGCCTCCGGTCGTGGGTTGCCGGCTGCAGCAGCATCCAGAGCCTCGTGGAGCTCCTTTTCCGCATGATCACGCCGCAGAACGTGCACCAGGTCGTTGTACCGCCGGCGAGGAGTGGTGTACAAATGCACCGGCTTCAGTCAGGCAGCTCAGGCAGTTTGGTCGTCAATCCGGCAGCGCATTGATGAAGGCATTGAACTCAGCACGGTCAACAATAGGACGGTGCACAGGGCCGATGCCAGGCGCCGGGGCACCGGCAAGGCCACAAGGCCCAACTGAGCCATCTAGGAGGCGCAGTGTGCAGCAGTTCGGACTCAGAGCCACGGCTGCTGCCGCGGTGTTTGAAGACTCAGAAATTTATTCGGGCGGATTTGCCAAGCGTCGGTGTGAACATGTCACTGCATCGTGGCCGCACTCGGGCTCGGGCGCCGCCGGCCCAGTGGCGGGAAAACTGAAAGCTAAGGCGCGCAAATTGCACGCCGTGTTATTTTTGACTGGGAGTAGTTTTTTATACACTTCAGAATGTGCATGATGTCCAGTTTACATGGACCTGGAGGAGACTCCGTTGCTTCTTTCAGTTGGGCAGCGGAGAACTGCGGGTCATCCCGGATATCCGGGACGACCTGGAGATCTCCGGGATGGCCCGGAGATATCCGGGGCAGGGAAGCTCTCCGGGGCACAACACTCTGATTCCCACAGTGCTGTCATTTTTGACCAGAAAATGTTTGATACGGGTGGGGTGCGTGCTCCAAGCATTGCCGGCGCCGGGCGTGCCACGGAAAACACGACCAGTTTTGCCGGCGCGCTTTCGGCGTTGGCTTTTACTTTTCGTAAGATTTTCGTTAGACTGAAAACTGACTTGTTGACAGTTAAGGATATTTCGTTAATTTTTTCTACGAAAAGTGCGCGGTTCTCCTCCTATACACACTTCCATTGACTATGAGAATTTCCCCCTACTAAACAGAGCGCGGCGTCGGTCGCTGAGTCTGATGTGCGTAAGGACGACATGGTCACGTGCCGTGTCCTGCACAGTGCACGACCACAAGGAATTGCCTTAGCCAACGAGTGTGCACTGCCCGTACACATGGCAGGGAAGGTTGGAGTGTGTGCGTCTGCATCTGTTAATCGCCCGGCTGTACGCCCTCGCTCGGCGAATGTCTTGTTGTCAAGGCTATGGCGATGAAGCGGCGCGCCCCTCTCGCCCTTGCGCTGCATGAGCTGCTCGCGCTTGTAGCCATGCTCGCGTCTGCGTCGGCCGACACCGTCGTCTATCGCCTCTCCGACGGCGTTGCGCGCCTCGTTTTTCCCATGCAGCTTGTTGTTGACCTCCGCAACAGCACGGGCGACACGCTTTCGAGTGCGTGGACGTTCCAGTTCGGGGACGTGACTGTGCGGGGTAACGGCACGACGCCGCTCGCGTGCCCACAGGGCGGGCTCTTTGTTGCGGGTGGCGGGTCGTCGCTGACCCTGGAGGGCGTCGTCATTTCGAAGTGCAAGGGTGCGCCCGCGGTGCGGGGCATTCAGGGCGCGCGCGTGTCCCTCACGAACGTCACCATCACCCGCGGCGCCAATGGCACCATCGCACTCACCGACGGCGCGCGCCTCACCGCGATTGGATGCACCTTCTCGAGTAACAAGGCGCTCGAGGGGGCCGATTTGCGGATGGACCTCGGTGGCTCCGCTTCGCTCATCAACTGCTCGTTTACGGGCGGTGTCGCCGTGCGCGGCGGTGCGGTGTTTGTGCGCGACGCGGCCCAACTGTCCGCGACCGGCTGTCTCTTTTCCAAGTGCTCGGCTGTTGTTGGTGGCTGTGTGTATGCGGACGGTTACGCGTCTGTGGTGCTGTCGGGCGCCGTGTTTGCGGGTCCGTCTGCCACCTTTGCGCAGGTGGCATCTCTGACATCGTCCCTCGGCGCCATTGTGAATGCGACGGCCAATGCAGAGCGCGCCGCTACGTTGTCTGGCGGGGCGGTTGCGTGCGTGCGCGGGGGTGCGTCGTTGTCGCTCACGGCGTGCGACGTGCGGAATGCGTCGGCCGTGGGCACCGAGGGGTCCGTCGCGGTCGTCGCCGACCAGGCCTCGCTGTCCGTGGCAAACACGCGATTAGCCGCGCTCTCGGCCAAGTCTGCTCAAGGGGCGGATGGGCGCGCCGTTGTGCTCGGTGGCGCCAGGCCGACTGTCGCGGTTATCTCGTCGTCTCTTACGGGTGTCTCTGGCGGAGCGTTTGTAGTGCGCGTTGGATCGCTGTCCCTGACGAACATCGACGCCGTGGACATTGCGTGTGACGGTGACGGCGCCCTATTGAACACCTTTGGAGGCACAGCAACGCTCACCCGCGTTCATGGTGTCCGGACTTCGGCTGGAAGCACGGGCGGCCTCGTGTGGGCCGGCGGGGCGTCCGCTGTGAGTGTCAGCGAATCGACGGCGCAGGACCCGCGCGCAGGCATTCGGGGCGGCGCGCTTGCTGCCGTGCACGGTGCCCGTGTTAGGGTCGACGGCGGATCTTTCACCGGCGCGTCTTCACCCGACGGCGGATTTGCTTCCGTGGAAAATGGCGCGAGCGTCGTCGTGACAGATGCGGTGGTGTCCGGCACGAAAACAGCGGGCGAAGGGGGCGTGTGGTTGCGCGGCGGTGCTCAGTTCATGGCGCACGGTGCGTACATTATTTCCTCATCGGCAACGTCCGGGGCCGTCGCTTCACTTGCGGACGCCGCTCGGCTGATTGTGAATGCGTGAGTACCGTCCCCTCTTTTGTCGATTGTTACGGGAACGCACGTTGTTGTTGTTGGCCTTGACGCACCTCAGTTTTTCTGCGTACCCGCAAATACCCACGCATGAGTGCATGCCATGCACATCCCATGTGCCCCTCTCACCCATTCGCACACGCCTCACACATACAGTACAAGCACCCTCACACACGCTCTCTCACTTACGCATACGCAAACGCGGGCGCACACAAACGCACGAAAGTATTAGCCTGCGCACTTGCTGTCATTCCCTTAGTAGTGCGGCGGGAGGCGCACGCTTGCATGGCATGGGAGAGCATTTCGATCCCCTTTGCTTCATCCCATCCATCTGGCTGACCTTATTTTGACTGCGTGCATCGTGCAGGACGGTGGTGGTGAATGCCAACTCTGTTACTGGTGCCATTCTGGCGTCTGGTTCGTCCGCCGCGTCCTTCACGCACACAAGCTTCGCCGCGCTCCATGCCGACAGTGACTCGGCGCTTGTCCGGACGTCGCTGCAGGCGACCGCCCGCTTCACTCTGTGCTCGGTCATGAGCGTGGAGTGCGCGGGCGACGGCCGCGACTATCTCAGCATCCTGCGCGGCCTCAACGCCGGTGCGGTCGCCACTTCCCTGGACGCCTCGGAGGTCGAATTTGTCGGAACGGACATTGCGGGCGTGACGACGTCGAACGTCCCGCTGTTCGGCCTCGGCAGCGGTGGCAGGCTGGGCTTCACTGCTGGACGCGTGTCGAACGTGAATGCGAAAGACGTGACCGCGTCAGTGGCTGGCGTGGAGGCACGCGCCGAGCTCTCGCTTCTATCGGCGTCGTTTGCCGACTTCGGTGTCAGTGGCCGCCGTCAGCCGGACTTTGCGCCTGCGGTTCGTGCGATGGGACCCGTGAGCGCCACCGACTGCACTTTTGAGCGCTTCAGCGGCCGCTCGAACGGGCCCCTGTTCCATGTCACGGCCGTGCGGGGCGTCTGCCAACTCGAGTCGATCACCGTGCGCAAGGTCAGCGCGGGCACACCGGGCGCCGTCGCGGTGGTGGAAGCCACGGGCAGCCTCGTCGCGACCGATTTTTACGTGTCGTATACGACGGCCGTGGGCGGCGGAATGTTTGTTGTGCGCGACGACGCGGATCTCTCCATTGAGGCATCCGAGTTTTTGGCTGTGCGGGCGCTGGGCCACGCTGCGGTCGGCGGCATAGCAACTGTGTCTGAAAACGGAAGGCTGCGCCTAAAGTACACGTTCATTACGGAGGCATCCGCGGATGTCGCCGGCGGCGTCCTGTACTCGAACTCGACGGCGGCTGTTGAGCTTGCGGGTTTGTTCGTGAAGGGTTCACAGTCTCGGCTCGGCGGGTTTGCCGTCGTCGCAGGCGCGGGTGCGATGTCCCTGAGCGACTCGCGGCTTGAGGGGTGCGCGGCGGCGGCGCAGGGCGGTGTTGTGGCGGCGATTGGCGGGGCCAATGTTGTCTCCCTGGCGCACGTGACTGTGTTCGATGCATCTGCGGGCTTTGTGGGCGGGCTGGCGTACCTCTACGGCCTGCCGGACAGTCCGGAGGGTGCGTATGTCTTGTCGCTCTTCCGCTGCCATATCGAGTCGGTGGGCGCAGACAAGCACGGCGGCCTCGTCTTTGCGTCGGGGAACGCGCGAGTGACGCTGGACGAATCGGAGGTGCGTGCCGTGCGAGTGCAGTCGGGCGGCATCCTGTTTGCACAGGGATACAATTCGTCCGCCGTTTTCAGCGCGCATGCGTCGACGTTTTCGGACGTAACTGCGCGTGCCGAGGGAGGCATCGCCGCGCTTTTTCTCCCCACGGGTGTATTGACGCTGTCCAGCTGCAACTTTACGAATGTTGGCGCCGGATATGGCGCCCTCGCTTACGCGGACGAAAACTACGATATTACCATCGTCGACAGCATAATGGAAGACGGCGGGGCTGTGAGCGGCGCTTGCGTGTATCTGAAGGGTCGGGGTTCGATTCTTGTCTCTGGGTCGTCGTTCCTCCACATTTTTACCCAGGACGGGGGCGCCTTTCGCCTCGGCGTTAGCACCACTGCAGTCTTAAGAGATGTCGTTTTTGACAACGCCGTTTTATCCGCCGGCGGTGGGTCCGTGCTGCGCGCCGGTGCCCAGTCCGACGTGACCGTGGACGGCCTCTCGTACCGCCCCGCCGTGCTGGCCTTTGTGGGCGCGATGCTCCCTGTGCGCGAGAGTGGGCTCCTGTTCATCGTCGAGCATGCCGCGCAACTTGTGGCCGCGCGCATTGTCGTCAACGATATTGTCGCCGTTGCTGGCGGCGCAGCTGTGGCGAGCGTGAGGGACGGCGGCAGTGCGTCCTTCGACGGCGTCGTCGTCAGCGGCGTGCAATACTTTCCGTCGCCCGTCGCGCCCTCGTTCCCCGGGGCCGTCTTCTCCGCTTCGCTGGGCGCGAGGCTCGACGTTGCGAACGCACGCATTTCAGACGTCGCGGCCGCATCTGACGGCGGCGTGTTCTATGCTTCGGGCGGAGCGCAGGTTACCCTGACCGACATCACGGTGCGCAATGTCACTGCAGCGGGCAGCGGCGGCGTGGTGTTCCTCACGCAGGCGGCGCAACTTTCCATGGCGCACGTCTCCGCGGACGGGACATCCGCGGCGCACGGCGGATTTCTGTGCACCGACAGTTCTAGCACTGTCTCGTTTGTGGGCCACGACGTGTCTGTCGGCAGCGCAGCAGCAAAGGGGAACGGTGGCTGCTTGCTCGTGCGCACGGCAGGTGGCGTCACGTTTGTCAACGCCGCTTTTGCCTTGTGCGGCGCTGGCGCGGACCCCGCAACATATGGGTCGGGCGGCTTCTTATATCTCGGCGACGGCAGCACTGCGGGCTCGCGCGATGTTCGTTTTGACAACGTGACTGTGGGCATGGCGCGGGCCTCTCTTGGTCCGACGGCCTTCTTTGACCCTCCCGCCATTGCGCGCGCTCTGGACGGACTCGTCGTGCGCGCCTTTGAAGGCAACGCGCTTGCCCTTTCCTCGGACCCGACGGCTCTCCGCGTGGTGCTCTCTGACGGATGGACTTTGCGCGGAGGCCAGACCGTGCTACGGGCGCGCGGGGGCGACACCTTCCGCTTGGCAGTGGAGGCCGTCGATGCTTTCAACCGCTCGTGCGCCATCTCGCCGCTGCGGCAGCTATCGGTTCGCCTCACAGCCAGCGGGCCGTGTGGCATTGCCGGCAGCCTTGTGGCTTACTACCAGGAGCTGAGCGCCACGTTTGATGCCGTGACGCTGTATGCGCTCGCCGCGAACGTGACCGCGGCCACGTGCGTCCTTCGTCTGGAGCCCGTCAACTTTGTGTACTCCCCAATGTCCCCTTTGTTCAATTTTTCGGCCGCCGTGGAAATGCAAAGCTGCGGTGACGGCACCGCATTGCAAGCGGCCGCATCGTCGCCTCCGCGATACACGTGCCAGGCGACGCCCCAGGGCTCGTCCGCGCCCCTCGGTTCGTCCGGAAGCAGCACGTCGACCGTGATTGCCGTAGCCGTGACCGTCCCGCTGGTGTGCCTGGCGGGCCTTGCGATCGGAGGGCAGTTCTATCTCGCGCGCGCGCGGCGGCTGCGAAATCGCCGCCTGCAGAAGGAATTTGTCGAGTCGCACGTCAACAAGGCGCCCGAGCTGGCCGCCATGGAGGTGCGGGCCGGTTGCTGTCTGCTTGCCTGCGCTTGCTCTATTTTCGGGTGCCGTTTTCTCCTGGATTTTGCTGCTCATTGCATGGGTTGTTAGTGTGACCATGTCACTCCACTGTTGGGTGTGCGTGTATACTGTCGTATAGATGTAGTGACATGGCGCGCGACTTACTTGTGTGCATCTGCGTGCGTGTGTCTGTTCGTGTTGTGTCATTTTGCAGCTTGCGCCCGAATCTGTCAGGGTCCTAGAAGAGCTCGGATCCGGGGAGTTTGGTGTCGTCTACAAGGCAGAGGTATGTTCCGCTTATCGGCTGCTTCGCCACCTTTTCGCTGTGATGCTCTCGTAGTTTGCTGTTGAAGCTCTCATTCATGCTGCCTGGGCCGCTTGAAGGTCTTTGCCGGCGGGCGCTTGCGACTGTGTGCGGCCAAAACGGTGCGCGACGACGCAACCGTGCGCGAGTGCGAGCATTTTATGGCAGAAGCACAGATCATGACGCCGCTGAGGTCGGAACGTATCATCGGTCTTGTTGGGATTGTCACGCAATCGGAGCCGCTCATGATTCTGCTCGGTAAGTCACGTGAGCCCTCTGGCCTGTGGCTGTTGTGTACGCACGAGGACCTGTTTCATCACTCGCTCTAATTGTGCGAATCACAGAATATGCGCCGCACGGGAGCCTGAAGAGCTTCATAAGTCGTTTTGGCGATCCCCATGACCTTGGGCCGAGAGCGCCGGGCGTACAACGGTATGTGATCTGTGTGCGCGTCGTCATGTGTTTGGTGTCACTGTGTGTGTGTGTGTGTGTGTGTGTATGTGTGTGTGCGTGTGTGTGTGTGTGTGTGTGTGTTCGTGTGTGTGTGTGTTTGTGTGTTTGTGTGTGTGTGTGTGTGTCTGTGTGTGTCCTGCGTGTCTGTGTGTATGTGTGTGTGTTTGCGTTTGTGTGTGTGTGTGTGTTTGTGTGTGTTTGCGTGTGTATGTGTGTGTGTTTGTTTGTGTGTGTGTGTGTGTGTGTGTGTGTGTGTATGTGTGTGTGTGTGTGTGTGTGTGTGTGTGTGGGTGGGTGGTGTCTGTGTGTGTGTGTGTGTGTGTGTGTGTACGTTTTGTGGGAAGAGGGGGCGGGAGGGGGGTGTCGTATGCGTGTTCAACTGTATGTATGATTAGTTCCGCTTTGTTTTGCATCACTAATACCACCCATCCCTTTCCACCCGGCGCCACTTGACGAGCGGCGCGAAGACTGTTTTTGGCCTTTTCGTTGCAAATTGCGGAGGGCCTTGTGTACCTTGAGTCTGTCTCGGTGGTCCACAGAGACATTGGTGGGCGCCGTTGCTCTTTGTCTTGCACATCTGGCATTTGGTGTTGTTGCATGGGCTTTGCGTTCAGGTGTGTGTGGCTGCCAATTCATGTCTGTGTTTTTTATTTTTTTTTATTTTGTGTGTGTGTGTGTGTGCGTGTCCATGGCTGCTGTGTGTTTCGTGAGAAAGGCAATGTGCGTTACGTGGTGTCCGCGAGCCCATGTTCTCTGACGTCCGATTATGTGCAGCGGCGAGGAACATACTCGTGTCGCAGGATGTGTTTGGCGAATACGCCGTAAAGGTATTACGTTTCCACTGTTGTTATGTTGTTACGTTGCTGCACTCGCGGAACACAGCCGCTGACCTGTACATCCGAAATTGAAGGTGGCGGACTTTGGCCTTTCGAGGGAGCTGCAGGGCGCCGACTACTACCGGAAGAAGAGCGGTGAGCACGCAGTGGCGCAGGATGGTGTCGTGGGCATTAGCCGAGCTGGGGCTTATGTCTTTCGTAATGTCACGTGCGCATGCATTGTCCTCTCCGTGCGAAACCCGAATTTTAGTTGTGCTCACGTCGACGGGCGCATTCCTGCAGGCGCCCGTGTACCCATTCGCTGGATGGCCCCGGAATCGCTCGAGCGCCGCGTCTTTACTCACGTGAGCCTTACTTCAAACATACTGCCGGTCTCACGCGCCCGTCTGACCATTGCGCACTACACGTCCAATCTAGCCTTGCTGCACCTGACCCACTCCCTCTCCGACTTACTCATGCCCCATCTCGCCACTGTACCACGCGTCGAATTGCCTCTGCGGGCTACGCTTACATTGGCACGCCGCTAATTGTCGGTGAATGCAGGCGAGCGACTGCTGGTCATTCGGCGTTACGATATGGGAGATGTTCTCGGTGAGTGGCGCCATCCATATCGACTCCCTGCTCTGCGCACTCTCTTCCTGCGAGTATCCCATCACACGGACGCGCACTTTTCCCTTCCCTTGCACCGGACTATTCCGAATTCCGAGCGATTTGCATCTGACACGGGTGACTGGACAGCTCGGCGCCCTTCCGTACCCCACCACGCCCAACGAGGACATTCTGGAAGCCGTCAAGAACGGGCTCCGTCTGAGCTGTCCGGACGTCCTCTGCCCCGCCGCCCTCTACCAGCTTCTGTGCGGGTGCTGGGCGGCGCGTCCAGAAGACAGGCCTGCATTCTCGGCAATTGTCGAGAAGCTCCACGCGCTGCTCAAGGGCGCCGACGCCGACAACACGGTGCAACCGGCCTCTGTTGTTGTCGATCTCGACCCGTCTTCGGTCGCGTACGGCGTGTACGACAACGAGCAGTGTGCCCGCAGCGAGTACCACTTTGCGCCGAGCGAGTTTAGCACTGCGCATCCCTACGACAGTGATGTCGCGGCGTGCGTGCACGGGTCAGGTGTGGCGGAGGCGGGCGAGCTGAAGCGCATGGACCGCCCCGAGTCTGTGTACGACGACGTGTCGGACGGGACGCTGTCCGTTCACATGGAACCCGCCCGTGACTCGGAGATTTGAGCGGGTCGTGTCCAACAGCACACGACCACACTGGCCGCCTTGCTTCAATACACCTTGTCGCCAGTGACAGTAGTAACACGACGACGGTCCATGGCCATTAGACCGCTGACTGACTTGCACGGGTGAGCCGAATGACACTGGCACGCTGAGTCGTCCAATGCATGCAGCCTGCAGCCTCTATGTGTGTGTGTGTGTGTGTGTGTGCGTGTGTGTGTGTGTGTGTGTGTGTGTGTGTGTGTGTGTGTGTGTGTGTGTGTGTGTGTGTGTGTGTGTGTGTGTGTGTGTGTGTGTGTGTGTGTGTGTGTGTGTGTGTGTGTGTG
>CALSCQ010002065.1:0-17869 GCA_943704525.1 Pigoraptor vietnamica | reverse complement strand
CCCCCAACCCCCCTTTTCTTTTTTGTTCTCACGCCCGTCTCTCCTGCACGGCATACACGAAATCGTCGCGGCAGCCGACGACTATCTTTCCGCCGCACACCACAGGCGACGAAAACACCTCCCCCGGCAGTGCGACGTGCCCGACGATCGTGCCGTCCGCTGCGTTCGCCACGTGCACAGCGCCGTCGCTCGTGGCAAACACGATAAGGCCACCGTCGCCACCGTCGTGAGAAGCAATTGGAAAGGGCGAAGCGTATGCGGACGGCGCCGGGCCACACTCTTGGGGCGCCCCACGCGCCACCCACACGGCGGATGCGAAAGGGATTCCGTCAACACCATCTCGTACAGAGATGCAGTGGACGAGGCCGTTGCTTGCGCCGAACGCAAGGCGAATGTCTGAAGCGCGCGGGACGACGCACGGGGACGAGAACAGGGGCGCACCAGCGTTGTACGTCCACCGCTATTTTTCCAGAGAGGATGAGAGGGTAGAGGAGAAAAACTTGTAAGCAGCAATGAAATGACCGCCACAAGCAAGTGCGAGAGTAATAGAGCACCATTCAGCCTGCCCACACGTGCCTTTGCGCACTAATTCCCCCCTCGCACCTTCTCTCCAGCGGATGCATCGAACGCCAGAACAACGCCGTCGACAGTCGCCACCGCTACTTCGTCGCGTGCATCAAGCACACACGGCGACGCAAACACCGCCTTTCCGGCGACGGTCTTCCACAAAACGCGCAGCTCCATCGGTGCGGCGCTCGTCGCAGTCGCGTGGACGGTGCGTTTGGCGAGGCAGCTTACATCAAACGCGTGCGCCGTACCGTCGAGAGCACACACGAAGAGCAGATTTCGCCTCGGCTGAAAAGCCGGCGAAGCAAAGATGGGCGAGTTGACGGTCGCCCTTGCGACGCAGTTTGGGTTCAGCAGATACAAGTGGCCGTCATGCGAGCCGCACGCGATCAGGGGACCCATCCTCACGCCGTTTTGCTGCAAGGCGGAGAGATCGAGCGCACGTGGGCTGCACTTCACTGCGTCGTGCGTTGTGAACGAGGACACTATCGAACCCGTGCGTGAGTCGAGGAAGTAGACGCCACCGTCATAGCAACCTGCATAAAGAAGAGGACGTGAAATGAGCCGAGTACGTATGCGAATGGGCGATTAGAGTACCAACAGTGCTTCCACCAAGCAGACTAACAGTGTAACAGGCTAGTGCCGAGGGCGGTGCAGTTTATGCATGATCCAAGCCAACATCCCCACCGACAGCGATGAGGCTGAGGGACGCAAGCGCCGCGGCGGACGATTCGATGCGGTCGGGGAGTACGGCGCGCCACAATACGGCGCCTGTCGACGCATCCGCGCACACGAACTCCCCAGAGTGAGAGCCGATGAACACGCACCACCTGCAAACAAGCGAGCATTAGCAAAGGGTATTAGTGACACCCACTGCACTCGTGAGGGCTTTGCAACCACAAAAGAACACCACGGCGCAGCAAGTGCCAACCCCGTGCGCAAGGCCCACACCGGCACCCACCTCCCATCCGTTAATTTCGCGCAAAGCGGCGATGCGTCCACGCACTTGGCCGTTTTTAAACTCCACCGAATGTCCAACACTCGTGTCGTCGCCCCGATCATCATCGACGGACCGCTCAAACACGTCGAGCACACTGCGCCTTCGCCGCCTCTCGCCACAACGCAACCGCACATTTGCGCTAGTGGCTCAATCGGCCACTGCGACGCGACTTCCACTCTGCGTCGCTTCGATACTACACCGCCATCGTCGCCCTCGTCCGCCGTTGGCGACCGCGACCGCGTACGTACGTGCGCCCTCTCCTGTTCTCCCACAACTCCTCTTCCCGAGAGCGCCGCCTCCACGCGCCGCACAAATTTGTCGAACGGTGTGTGCAACACTGCTGCCTCTGCAGGCCCACCCAGCGCAGTGTTCAAAAATTCTTCAGCATCGTCGAGCGACAGCGCACCGCCGCCCGCCCGTCCACGCACCCATTCTGCGACAGCGGCCCCCATTCGCGCCGCATCAAGCGAGTTGAGTCCGCACGCGAGGAAATTGTCGCTGTCCACGCCCCACACGGCCACACCGCGCGCTTCGGGAACGACAGACGCGCGCTGAATCGCCACAATGTGCTCTCGCAAAGGCAGGAACACATGGCAACCGCCAGCAGTGTTCCCATCGACTGCCGTGCCCGTATCGTCGCCCCAATCGCCGCCAGAGAGATCCGCCCAGTCGCCCACACACCCAGACGACCACGAGAAGGGATGCCAAGAGGCACCTTGCGCTCTGAAAACAAGCTGCCGAAGGTCGCTCTTGCCGTGCGGAGTGAGCGGAATGGCACGAACGAGTGCGTAGGCGTCGGGAATTTCGTGTCGTGCGAGTGCACTAATGGCGTAACGACATGCGCGCTCGCACGCGCGACGCACGTCTGCGGCGCTGCGGACGCCCTCAAACGGTCGGACAAAGAGCACGACGAAAGATGCGTGCGATGGAGAAACGCCCGCTTTCGTTTGCGGCATCGACACGGCCGCGAATTCCGCGAAGGGCGCGCCGTCCACGGACATCCTCCCCATCGCAGCACACACAGACGCGAGATCAATGCGGTGGCCGAGTCGCTTCAGCTGAAGGTCCGCGCGACCCGCATACAGAATGTGCGCGGAATGGGCGCTGGTGTTGCGCAGGACACGCACGAGGTCACCGGTGGGGCGCATGCCGCTACGATACTCCGGTGAGTCCGGCAGATCGCCCTCGACAAAGCAAACGCGCTCGGGTGACCCGACATATAGCTGGCCGGCCAATTCCGCCGCGTCGGCACTCTCGGCATCCCAAAAGCACGTGTACGTGTCGCTCTGATCGACTCCGGCGGCTACTTGAAAAACGACTCGGTTGTCCACGTCGCGCACTTCCAGCGCAGTCGCATCGAGAGGCACGCCGAGGGGAGTGCTGCCCATTTCCTCCGATTGCGACAGCGCAACTACAGAGGGCACAGAAAGCTGTCGGAGACTGCACGTGTCGGACTCGCGTGGCGCAACACGCACGACTTCGACAACGGATGCCCATGACGAACACTCCGTCGTGCCGTAAATGTTAAACAGTCGGACGTTCGACGTGTCCGGCCACACGCCGCCGAGTGTTTCTGCGGACGGAAAGGGCTCACCGCCAAGAGTGACGCACCGCAACGGAGATGAGACACCGAGGAATCGCTCTCGGAGTCGCTCGACGCCCAACCGCAGGAGAAACGACGGCGTGCACTGCAGGGTGGTCACGCGCTCTTTATGCACGCAGCGCGCGAGTTCGTCGCCGTCCATCCGAACCTGCGCGACGCCACCACACGCATGTGTAAGGGCAATGCTGCAAGTACGCAGGCTCCGGCGTCCACACGCCATTGAGGACTCGAGACTCACCTCGTCAGTGACAGCGACAAGCTTGCTTCCAGTGGACAGCGCAACGAACATCTCAATGACGGATGGGTCAAAAGTCGGCGCCGACGACAGCAGCACGCAATGGTCGTCTGCGGGTGCGGCAGTTCAATATAATAATGGCAGGGCAAGTCATGCGAAACAGATGGTCCCCACCGTCCCCAGTTATCCATCTCCGCGCGATGGCCGTTACATTGGGCACTATGCAGCTGTGCGGCACAGCAATCAGCTTCGGCACACCCGTCGTTCCCGAAGTTGTCATAACGTACGCCAAGTCGTTTGCGAGTGGCAGCGCCTCACGAAACGTGGCCCCGTCAGACCGACGGCGAATACGCATCAATGCAACGCCCGCTTCTAACGCAGAGAGGCAATCTCCAAACAAATGCGCCGTTTCCCGTGCTCGCACTCTCTCTGCTTGTGCGAAACACAAGTGCATGCCCGTCCTCTTGACGAGCGATGCGACGTACTCGACCGGATATTCGTCCACGTTGATCGGCACATAGGCGCATCCCGCGCGCATGCATCCGAGCACGCAGACGACAAACTCCGCACCTCGCGGCAATGCAACGCCCACAATCTCCGGGAAGGCAGTCTCGCGCGCATTTTCGCCGCCGGTCTGACCCAAAGCGGCTTCCAGCGCGCGTGCGACAACATCCGCAGCGTCGAGGAGGGCTTCGAATGTCCACTCACGGCGACCCTTGGGCCCCCATTCCACAAGGGCCGTGCGCTGCGGCGTGCGTTTGCACTGCTCCGCACACAGCGACAACAGGGTGGGCCGTGGTGGCATCTCCTTCTGAAAGCTCGCTTTTCTCAGCGGCCTTGCACGGCACCGTTCTTGACCCAACACTCGGTTGTAACGATAGTGTTACCTAGCGTAACAAACTGTAACAAAGTTCCAAAAACACATCACGTGATCATCGGAATGTTCCCGTTTGAAACGGAAGGCGGGATTTATTTCGCGCGTCTGTTGACTATGAATTGACTATGGCGCGGAGATTTATTTTGTCCGTCGCCCTTGGTTTCGCTCACACAAATCGGCCAACCCGTCTGTGGCGTCACGGCTTTCCCACACACGCACGCACGCACGCGCACACACGCACCGCACGGACGCACGCACACGCTCGCGAACACGCGCTGTACGCTGCAGGCGTATTTGATCTCGCGGGATCTTGTCAATTGTGCCGTTGTTACACAGAGAATCGTCGCTGATCGCGCCTGTTGCGGTTTACGCTTCCCATCGCACGTTTGCGCGGCGCTTTTTTGCGAGATCGCTTCTCTGGACAATGTCCGACATGGACGCACAGATGGACCAGCTGTCCGCGGAGCTGCTCAAGCGCGACAACCTGCACTCGGCGCTCCGTCTCCTCGATGCCTTCCACATTTACGGCGAGAAGAAGGTGCTGAGTCGTTTGTGGAATGCGATGTAATTGAGGATCACCCTCACACTCTTGGCTCATCCACTCACTTCAGCCTGTAATTGTGCACGCAATCAGTGATAACCTGTAATAGTTGCGGTTGCGTGAGGTTCTCACGCTGGCTTTTGCGTCGCAGGGCGTTGTGACGCGCGTCGAATTCCGCAAGATGTGCGCAGACCTCAAGATCGGCCTCGACCGTTCGTCCCTCGAGGCGCTCATGACGTGGTGCGACCCCAACAACGAGGGCGTTGTTGTCCAAAGTGAGCTTGCAAAGTACCTCGGCCAGGTACAGCAGTGGGCCAAGGAGATCCAGAGCGGCCAGCGGGTGAGTGCGCGAGCCACGAGTGGCCTTGTGCTCCAGTCGTTTAGGTGTGCTCAGCGACTCACCTTAGGCCAGTCAACTGCCAGTCATTGAGTTTGAGGACTGGAGGAGGTGCTGCGGTGTGCGAGGGATGTGCCGTTTTCTTGTGCGGCAGTTTGTGTGTCCCCCGCATCTTCGTCTGATTTGCTTTCGTCTGTCTATGCAGCCCGTGCCCCAGCAGCCCGCCGCCAACACGGCGCGTCCGACCAGCTTCAAACCGTCGGATCAGTCGTGGCAGTGGTTCCGCGAGCCCACCGAGGCCGAGCTCGAGAAGGACCGCACGGGTGCGAACAGCGCCGCCGCCAAGCGCGCCCTCGCCGCCCCGTGGGCCTTCAACGACGGCACCGCCGCTTCCGAGGACGCGCCGAAGGAACTCCACACGGGGCGCCGCCTCAACTCGAGCGCCGTGCGGCGGACGGACACGGAGCCGCCGTGGGGCACCGACCGCACCCCGTCGACAGGGCCCGTCACCGCGCGTCAGGCCGCTTCTCCCGCCCCTGCGCACCCGCCCGCGGCCGACGCGGCGCCCTCGCCGAAGCCCGTGACCGGACGGCCGAACGAGCAGGCCGTCATGCACGACCTGTCGCGCCAGCTGAACGACGACGTGTACTCTAGCTTCTGCAACCTGAAGCGAGGGCTCGGCCACATTGATCGCAACCGCAACGGGCGCGTCGATCGCAACGAGATGCGCCGCATGTGCAACCAGTACAACCTGCGCCTCCGGGGAAACCTCCTCGAGCAGCTCTTTGACCTCGCCGAATCGAACGGATCGATCGCCTGCGCCGACTTTGTCCGCATTTTCGAGTCTGTGAACCGCGCCGAGCCCGTGAAGCTCCCGCGCGTCGATCCCGACCGCCGCGGCCTCTTGTTTGGCTGAGCGGGTTCGATTCCACGTTCTCCCTCCCCCTTTTTGTTTTTCCGTTGTATTTGTCTCGGGTTGCCTTGCGGTTTGCGTCGTGCGTCTTCCGCTTGCGTGCTGCGTATGCGCTGCGTCCTGTCTGGATTTTCCCTAAATTTGTATTTTGGCCTGTGATGAGCGCCAGTTGTCCCACGTTGCGAGTGCATATGACGCCCAGCAGTCACGTATTCTGTACCATGCTCCAGTTCTACTGAATACCAAACCATGGCAAACCACATGCGCGAAATAGCGGCGTTTAATGCGAATAACAAACGGGCGCGGCCCAGCGGTCCAGGCAAGAGGGCCGGGGGGACGCTCGCCTCGGTAAAACGCAAGGGAAGCGGCCTCACTTGACCTCGACAGTCTCCGTCGCCACGAGCGGTTGCGTCTGCGTGAAGCAAAGTGACCAACATCAGAAAGGATGGAAAAACAAAACAAACGAATCCGTCGACGGGATAGATAGCAGGGACAATAACATCCTTCGCAAGAACGCACCTCGTCCGACGACGTCTCGCGCTCGCCCTCGGCCTCCCAGCAGACGGCAGGGCACCAGGCAAACGTGCGCGCGAGCGTGAGGATCCACGCACGCTTGAGGACATAGACGTGGTTGTACGTGAAGGTGCCAAAGACGAGCAGGGCGAATCCGATCAGCTGGAGCCAGATGAACTCTGCGGGGAAGGAACAATATTAGGTGAGTCGGAGTTGTTTTGCAGGTGCACGATAGTTGAAAAAAAAATGAGAACAGGAACGGGGAAAACTCGTCGAAAGGGACCACCAAAACAGCCCACAATAAGCCACAGTGCACGCAGCACGTGACACCCACTCTCCCAGCCGAGGCCAATCGTGATGATCCAGATGAAGAGCGTGCGGCAGCTGTCGATCGTGCAGCGGTGCGTCGCCGACAGGTGCTTCGTCACGCTCACGCCAAAGTAGTTGAAGAAGGCGATCGACAGGACGCTGCCGAAGATCGCCGCGTTCAGGCGCCACGACTCGCCCATCTGGTCAAGGGCGCCGAGGCTGTCCTCCACAGGGTGGCCGTTGACGTCTGCACGCGACAGCAAGAACAAACGCACGTCAGTCGCTGGTGCATAAGAAACACACAGGCTATTCGCATCATACAGGTAGTGTTTCACATCCCATGGACAATGTCGATACTCACGGATGACCTGGAGAATGGGGAGCACGCACGTGAGGATGATCACGCCCCAGAAGCCCTCGTTGCCGACGGCGTAGAGCGCAGGGACCTGCGAAACAAGAGGGAGGCGAATTGTCAAATTCAGTGGCAAAGGAACCTACGCCAACACGCCAACTCGTACCATCCCCATCCCACACGCCAACCCAAGCCTTTCCACACGCCAACCCACGCCAAACCCTCACCTCGTACTTGCCGAGCAGCTTCTCCTCAACGACAAACTGCGTGGCCACAATGACCTGCGCCGCGACGACGAGAATGTCGCCGAGGGCGGGGTTCTTCGAGTGCGCATCTGCAGCGACAAGGGCGGCGACGTCAGCCACGGACGGCTCAAGGGTTAAAAAACAGGACGATCCCAAAAAGACAACAGAATGAATAAGGAAGGCGAACTCGCACTCACTCGGCCATACACATTAGAGTTCCCACAACGCGCCTCTTATTGACTCCGTTTAACACCCACCCGAGTCGTCACCGAAGATGACCGACGCGGCGCCGACAATGGCGATGCCCGCGACGATGAAGACGAGGCCGAACCAGTGCTGGAAGTGGAGGCGGCGCTTGAGGAACATGATCGAGAACATGGCCGTGAAGAAGACCATCGCGCCACGGAGCATCTGGTACACGCTGGTCGAAGTCTGTGGGCGCAAGCGATTGCGAGTGGCAAGTCAAGGAGGAACAGTGACGACACGCGCGTTGCGCTTTGACGAAGCAAGGAGATCGTGTGTGCGCGGAGTGCCTGTCGTGTACGGCGCTTGCACGTCGCAGGTGAGCGTGGCTCTTAGCACGAACAGGACAAATGGCGGATACGTAGGTGAGGCCGATGTTCATGAGGGTGGTCGCCGTGAGATCGCAGCACGTGGGGATGGCAAACATGAGGAAGACGACGAGCTTGTTCTCGATCTTCTTCGGCGGCTGCACACACAACAGATAAGTTGTAAATAAGAATGAAAGACGAAAGACGTTATCAACCAAAAGGGAGAGAAACCGACGGCCTGGCAACATGCACACAGCGCATGCGTAAAACGCATACAACACAAACAGGCGACGCACCGGCGGGGGCGCCTCTCCGTTGATGTCCGAGTAGCCGCGGAGGGCCTGGCGCATCTGCCACTTGAACGAGACGACGTACGCGAAGAGGCAGAGGAACTCGCCGATAAACATCGTGTACGTCTGGAAGTAGGGGTGGTCAAACGTCTCCTCCGTGTGGTTGAAGCCCGTCGGCGTCGAGATGCGGTCCTGCAGTTTGGTCACTGTGGCGCGCACACGAATATCAGCAAGGCACATGTCGCAGTCACACATAAGGCTCTATTGTACGTTCGCACAGGGGCATGCATAGACTCTAATTCACAAGTGCACTTCGTCATCAGTCCAATCGCACCACTCGCATGCCAAAAGACACCCACTGATCGTGTTGCACGTGCCCGTCGCCAACATTCCAATCGCAAGGAATAATTGCTGTTGCGGCGAAATTGTGGCGAATGTGGTCAAGGCAATAGCACCAATAATAAAACACGGCAGCAACACGGACGCTCGAGAGATCGGACGGATACGAAAGCCTTGGAGGGCGCCACGCGCTTAACGCCGCCGGCCTCAGCGTCCGCCGACATTTTCGATGGGCGATTACGACTGGAGTCCTTCACAACTAACGGTCCTGCGTGAACACGGGCACGTGGCTGATAAGTGCGACATTCACAAACGCAGACACCCTCTTCACTTTCGCACATCAAAACGGAACAAGCGCATACATACGCGCACGCACTATGTACATACGCACACATTGGACAACAACGTACGGCGAGACAACCACATGAACGCTGTCAAGGGGTGATCGCAAAAGGAGTGCGCACACACCTGCTACCACAGCTGCGCAAAATACGCAGCGACAACGACGAGACGGAGAATTTAATCGCAATCGCAAGTCGTTTTACAATGTGTGGGAATGGCGTGCCGCGCCGGTGTGTGCGAGCAGTGTGTCCAGGAGGAAGGTGCGGCACCGGCAGCACATGTGTGTGTGCTGGTCGAAGACGTTGCCAATTAGGTCAGTCTACAATATTCTACTTAATTCTCAATATAGATTTGACAATATGTGCATTCAAGAAATAATTAATCTCATAATTAATGAAACCATGTATTACAGTCTTAGCTGGCTTATGTAATCATGTGACCCAACCCCTTTGTGCCGTCATTACGGCTATTGACGTCATTTTCATTGCGGGGTTTATAATTTGTAGTTTAAACCATGTCGGGGGTATTGAACCCAACCAAGCATTGGAACCCCTTCGTTCCAATAGGGCTCTGACGTACTCTTCTCAGTCATTTGTCAAAGTCACAAAGATGGAGCATCGTCCAGACAGACCTTAGCGCCGTCGGATGCTGACAAATTTGTCGGAGCATGACAGCATCAGACGGCCCACGATTTGGTGATTGGGAGCTGAATTTGGGGGCACATAATTCACTTGGCCTGGACGGTCCCATTATCAGGCCCAAATAGTGAGTCAGCAGTCGCCTGATCGCCGGCATCACACTGCCGACTGCCCGGGCTGCCGCCGGACCGCCGGACGGACTGCCGCCACGCCCCGCCCGGGCCGCTGCCGGGCTGTCAGTGACCGCCGCGCCGCCCGCCGAGCCGCGGACGGCCCGCGCACGGCCTGAACCCGTGCCGACGGAGCCGAGACCCCGAGCGGGCCTGGCGCCGGCCGACCTCAGGTACAGTGATTGAGAGTCAATCTTGTCGGGATCGTGACGTCCAGATCGGACCGGGAAAGGGTCAGCCTGTGGCGAAACTCGGACCGGACCGGGCCACCGGTTTCGATGGGCCCGGCCGGCGGCCGTGTGCGGCCGGCGCCGGAGTAAGAACTGAGCCGAACTCTGATTCAGTCATCAGCCGGCCCTGCTCAGCCCGACACCGGGGGGGGGGGGGGACACGCCTGAGCACCGGCCCGGGTCGAAAGGCCATGTCAGCTTCCGACTCTGTGGCGACTCGGTCTGCCAACTGCATACTGACGCCACAATTATCTGCCAACTCAATCGGCGGCGGACTGACAGGCGGACCCGATTTATGCACGGGCTGCCGGCCCGGATCGGCGCCGACTGTCCCCCGATATACATGTCAGCACAGCACGGATGACGCAGCCAAATTTCCCATTCGGTCACAATCATGCCCAGGAAGTGTAAATTTTCATTGCCAATCAGCCGGCTAGGAGGGAGCCTCGGTCGCTTCGTCGCTGTCAGGTTTCGGCCGCTGTCGTTGTCGCTTTGCGCGTTCGGGCAAAGGCGCTGGCGACGACGCTTCGTCTCCTTCGTCCCCTTCGTCGACGCCACCCGGGGCGCCAACAGCACCGTCGCCTCCTTCGCCCACTCGCCCCGGCGCGTTGCTGAACGCCTTCGCGAACGGGTTGTGCTTGATCTTCAGCTCCTTGATGCGCTCGTTCTGGTACGCCGTCACAGCGTAAAAGACGGTTTCCGGGAAAGTCGCCGTCAGCACGGGCAGACCCGTTTGAACCCCGCGGGTGTCCACTCGCACGATGTGAAAGCGAGGCAGGTAGCGGTGCAGCGACGTCAGCACCACACACCCGGGCGACGTGTCCATACGCCGGTTCGTCAGTTTCACCTTTTGGAAACTGACGGGTTTCTCCATCCAAAACGACCCATAGTTCGGCGAGTCCGGGTGCACGTACACCGTCGGCGACGCCGGGTTGTCGGGGCGGCCGCCCGTGACCCACGCTCCCCCGACGTATTTCCACCTGTTGTTGTCCGCGGGCACAAAATCGATCATCATCGAGTACAGCTCCCGCGGATCGAGGTTGGCCACGCGCACGGTGAGCACGGGGAAGAGACACCGCCCGCTCCGCGTCACAATCATCTCGTTCCCCAGCGCGTGAAACGCCGCCCACAACTCCGACGACATGAGCGACATCATCGGCCCGACATGAGGGGGAAGCACGTATCGCCCGTCGTAAGGGTAGGGCCCGTGCGCAGGGTACCCGTACGGTGCGGACGGCGGACCATAGTGAGCGGGCGGGTAATAGCCGGTCCCCGCAAACGCCGCCTCAAAGCGGCCGTCCCCGTCCGCAGGCCCATAGGTTGGAAATCGGCCAGGCGGAGGGTACATCAGCGGCGGCACGTGTTCATAAGCCGAGGGGTCGAGCGGCGGGTGGAAGGGACCGCGCCCGGGGTATGTCGGCGCGCTAGGAGGCGGGCCTTGCGGTCGGCGTGCCGTCATCGCATGCGCCGGCGGCGCAGGAGGCCACGGCGTGCGACCGTACCATTGGCGTCCGCCGTACGCTTGCTCGGCGTCGTAAGGCGCGACAGAATCGTACGCGTGCTGCCCGTAAGGGACCCCACCAACCTCTCCTCCAATAGGAGGCCGCGCAAAGGGACCATCCCGCGGTACTTGCGACGGAACAGCGACTCGCTGGTTGGGTGGCGCGCCAGGCCGCTCGCGCGACAATTGCGGTGCGCCATCGGCGGGACCGTCGCGACTTTCGCCGTTTTCGACCACTGCGCCGTCCGGCTGCGCTTCGTGTTTGTGCACCGAGCGTTTCGAGGTCGGCACGTCGTGTGAGGTCGAGCTCGTGCTGTCATCGCAATCCGCGTCCACACGAGCAACTTTCTGCGCGCGGCTCTCGGCGGCATCGTCCGCCGGCGGAGACCGCTTACGACATGTCGCATCAGCCAGGCCGTCGTCTACCTCTTGAGCGCCGGACGGCATTGGGAAAGCGCCCGAACGAAGGTTCGAGCTTGCCTGCGAAACAAGCGCGTCAATTTCTCTTTTCCCAACGCCGGTCGAGACAACTGAACAAAATGCTCGCCATCAACCACGATAACTCACCTTACACTCCGTCCGACGTTGCTTACGATTTTCCGTCTTTGGCGCGCCCGGCCGCACGCCTGACGCTTTGCTAGAAACCAGGCTTCATCCACGCACGAGCTTCAAAAAGGCGGGAGAAAGTAGAGGCGCAAGGCCGCTGCAGAACCAAAAAAAATCATTACAAAAAACACGCCAATTTTCATCAATCGCCTTCAACAGTGCCCTCAGGCCAGTCCAAACGATTATTACACTGCGAATTCTGACGGTCCAGGGTACGCACAAGCTGGTGCTCAAATGAGTAATGAGTGATCGTCGACGAGAAACGCGCACTCACCACTTCTCAAATGCTTCGTGAAGTCAGTGATCGTCGCAGCCGTCAGGTGGATGCCGAAAAGTGTCGCAACCCTGCCGAAACTACGAATTCGGAAAGCACGCTTTTCGGATTTCTCCGCACGGGTTCGCTTTTTTCGCTGCCGCAAGCCGTCTCTTTCCGTCCGTTGCAAACGCGAGTCAACCCGATCTACTGCGGGGCGAACGTCGCACAGCCCAAACAATATGTCCTCGGCGCAGGTTAAAAATTGAAATCGGCGGGGCGCGATGGATGTCGGGACTGCAATGCGCACACACTCGATATGAAAAAGCTCACACGTTCGTTGCGCGGAGTGTGAGGGAAATGTGGGTGGACGCAGGCCCACGATGGCGGAGTGTCAGACGGACGAAGGTTAGTCTGAAGAAAGAGGAAAGCGCGCAATTATTTTGAGAATCGATTTCGAGTCAAAGCGCGCACATAGTGACGAAGAAGGAGGGGGGAAAAAAAAATCCGCACGCTTTTCATCCTAAAGTGAATGGGCCAATTCCTTTGGATTGAGGTGAGATTTTTTTATTTTTGGGGGATCGAAAGAGCGCGCGATGCCTCTTGACTTGGATGTGATCCAGCAGAGAGTGCAAAGGGCGTGGATGTGCTGTAGCAATTTCGGGAGTCATTCGGGGGATCGATAATCGCATATTTTCATACTTTGTCCATACACTGCATGATACATTATTGGAAGAATATTACGGATAATAATTTTAAAAAATTAAATATTAAATAATTTTTTTTTTTTAAGACAGTACTGTTTTCCCAAAAAATAATAATAGGACGTTCGCCCGCCCCTCGCGTGTCATACACCAATGAAAACAGCCGTGAAATGCTGACAAATTAGCACACCCCAATCAACGCATTGCCCAAAAAAGTAAGTTCTAAACGTCAAGAAAATCGGAAAATAGATTTTTCGTTCACTTTTGCCCCTTACTGAAATGCGCAGGTAACATGAAAGCACCTTTCTTTAGCTGCATCCACGGAGCGGCCATCGCAGCAACAGTACGATCCCAGTGCTTCCGCTCCGGCTCCATCCGTCACTGGTCTCCGTCCTCGGGCCGCAAGTCTGATGGCCACTAACTGACTCGTTAAACCCACAAACGGTACACACCAGTGACGCCAGGAGGGCAGGCCGCGAACCGTGATCAACGCAGCAGTTCAGCACAGTGAGTGCCGGCGACGTGCAGCCTGATAACTGAGTCAGACTGCTGACCGTCGGCTCAAAAAGTTGATTCGCAGTTTCAGTGGCTTTGACGGCCCGGCGGCGGCCCGGAACGGCTGCCAATGCCAATGACTTCGCCGTCTCGGTGTCCCGTGTTTCTGCGAGGTCAGTACACTGAGTACATGGCAGTTCGGGCACCGCCGAGTGACCGTCAGTGTGCCGGCGGGCTCTGGGTGCTCACTTAGTCACCCACTGAACGGTCGTCAGCGGGTGATGGCAGGCAGCAACCTTACGGTTGAGCCGGATGCGCGGCATAAGAACTCTGCCCGGCGGCCCGCAGCCGTGGCGCAACTGAGACTGATTCAGTGCGCCCGGCCCAGTCGAGGTCAGGGCCGGCGTGACTCCGGCTGAGCCATTCCAAGTCCGGCGCAGCATGCCGTGCAACCCGCAACGCTTGGCCGCCGGCGTACTCGAGCCAGTGAGGCCGAGTCAATCTCAGCCTGACTTCGGAGCCCTCGGAGCCGCGGCCGCGGCCGCATCAATGACTGGCACTGTGCGGCGTCGGCCGTGCGGCCCGTACGTGACTGCGGTGGCCTGCCGCGGCACCGGTCAGTTAAGTCCTTCGGCCGTCAGAACTGTAGTCATGCCGGCCGAATTCCGGTCCGAACCGACCGCCGACGTCGGGCTGTGCTCGAGTCCGAAGTTGGAGGCCGCCCGCCGGAATAGTCAGGAATAAGTGTATGCTGCCCAGTATGGGACACGCCGGCGGCCGGCTTTGTCAATGCTGCTCGGGAATCGGTTGTGGGCATTGTGAAGGGAGCCTGCCGGCAACCGGCGGACTGTACAGGTCTCGCGGTTGGAGGTCCTCGTGCACGAACAGCACCACTTGTGTATAGGCAGAGTTTGCTGAGAAATGCACAATCCAGTACAGTAGTGGCAAGCAATTTTTGTTCCGACCGCTCGAGCGGCATCGCTGCACAACGCGGGCCACCGAAGCTGACTGAAACAACAGCTGACAGCCAAACATGTCCTGTGTATTAATGCGCACGCATTCGTGGTGAGAGACATATATACGCACACGCTGAGCGGGCCGCCGCGCTGAACCGACACCCCTAATTGCAAAGTACTAATACATTAGGCTTATCGCTTGGCGTCCGCCTTGAGCACGCGCTCGGCCCCAGGGATCTGACGCAGAATGTCCGAGGGGATGAGGAGGAGGAGCATCCGCGTCCGCATCATCTCCGTGTCGAGCTGACGAACAAACGGCCGCGCCACGAAGAGAAAGTAGAACGCGAGGGCGGGCACGAAGATGCAGAGGAGAATCTCCATGGTCGTGCAGTAGTCGTCGACTTTGCCTTGCTTCTCCTGGCGGAACATTTGCGTGGACGCCGCAATAGGCGGCCAGAGGTACATCGTGTCGAGATCGCGGAGGAAGGCCATCCGCGGCAGGGTGAGCAGGGCGACACGCTGCGCCGAGGGCACAACGGTGCCATTGGCGACGAGGGTCACGTTCGCGACCATATCCAGCCCGGCAGCGACAAACTCGATCGCCACCGCGTGAAGTCCGCGCGTGAGGAAGCCGGCGTCGTACTCGGCGCACTCGGGAGGCGACTCGGCGACGCAGGCGCTGCCGAACATGATCGTCGCGAGCTTGGAGGTCGAGCCTATTCCGGGAAAGGGCATGCTCGCGTTGCCGTACAAAAGCGAGCTCTCGACGGCGTCGAGATCTGAGAGACTGCGGACCGCCAGGGCGGCGGTGTTTTCGAAGCCAGCGCGGGCGTCTGCGACAACCATCTCGCGCACGGCAAAGTGCGCATAGCGTGCGTGGAACGCGCGGTCGTCCGACAGCTGGATACCCTTCGCAAGAACGACGGCGCCGTCGAGCGCGTTATTGCAGAGGATGTAGTAGGGCAGAAAGAACGCGAGGCCCATCGCGATGAGGAGGAGCAGGCGCAGCAGGCCCCGCTGCTGCATGCGAATGAGTGACACGAGCCGCGCGCGCCGGCTGTGCACCTGGTCGTCCCTCCGCCGCGGGCGCTTTGTCGAGGAAAGCGACGACGGCACGCCGCCCTCATCGATGCCGGAACCGTCGGCCCAAAAGTCGGCGTCGTCGTCGGGCGAATCGAGGCCCTCCATGTCCGAGAGCGACTGCCGCGTGCGCTCGTAAAGTGCCGAAACGACAGAGACGGGAATGCGCATAAAGAGATCGACGAGGCGGTTCCGCTTGACCTCTATAAACGTGAGGAGAGGCAGGAGCACAAACAGCGACAGGAATCCCAGCGACGCCAGCGCGCCCGCCGTGAACCCGCGCGCAATGTCCATAGAGTCGTCGACGTCCTTCTGAATTGACGTCAGGTACAGCGCGACCGACCGGCGGAGTCCGTCGAAGAGCTGTCCAAAGGCGTTCTGGTACACGATCCGAGCCTCGGGCATGTCGCCGTCCACCACTGTGAGCGGCGCCGTCGCCACGCGGTACGCCTTGCTCATGAAGGCCTCGACGGCGTCCGCGAGCGTCACCGGGGCAAAGTGCGGCGTGGAGCCCTGCTCCGTGTAAAAGAGAGTCGACGGCACGGCGTAGAGGGCGCGCTGAGCAGCGGCCGCGGAGCCGCCCATTTGGAAGAGGCCGGCGTGCAAGGTGCGGAGTTCGGCAATCTCGTCGCGCAACCGAAGCTGCTCAACAGTCTTGTTGTGGTACGAGGACACGGCCGCATCCGGGAGCATGAGCGTGCTACGGGCGAAGGGTCGGCGAGCGTGAGTGCATATCTCGCTCACATCTTCCAACATCAATTGAGACCATTCACGAGGGATTACATGCAATAATGAGTGAGACTCTTGCTGCTCGTGAGACTCTTGCTGAGCAGCACATACACCTACCGCACGATATGCGCAACCCGAAGAGCCTGGTTCTGTCGTTGCGTTGCCTGCGCGACTGCGCCAAACGTGCGGTCCGAATTGCGGAGGGACGTGCGTAGTGTGAGAAATCCCGCAATGGCAAGGACCGCCAGCACCACAATCGCAAGCGCCGTCGCCGCAAGCAGCCTCCGGGACTCGACGCTGCGCGCGGCCGCCTGCCCGTTCGCCATCTGCCGCCGCATCGATTCGAGCCGACCGCGGCCGCTCATCGCGCTGCCTCCCGACTTGATCGAGTCCGTGGTGCTCATGCGACGGCGTGCGTGCCCGCGAGTCCCCTTGCCAGCGTCAGAGCCGTCCTCGTCGGCATCCGAGTTGCAGTTGCTGTCGGCGTCCACAGGCGGGCTTGGCGAGGGGTCTTGCCGCGTGTGCATGACACCATTACCCATGGGGCACGAGAGCGCACCGGGCAGTTCCGTGAGCTCGATGCACACGTCGTTCTCGGCGATGATCGGAGGGGTCGAGGGGCGCGAGGGCGGCCGCGAGGAGGGGCGTGAGGGCGATCGGGACGCAGGGCTCCCGGGAACTTGGATCGTGAGCGTCGTGCGCGCGTTGCCGCTGATGTGGGTCGTCGGGCCCATGGACACCTGCCCACGCGGCGCCGAGGACATCGACCGCACCTTCTTGAGCGCCGACGGCGCAGCCCCGACAGGCGATTCCGACGCATCCTCCGCGGTGTCCGCCGCGGCGCCCTTGCGATTGCGAGCGCCGAGGGACGATGTGCGCTGCACCTGTTTCCCGCCGTCACGAATAAGCGGCGGCGGAGATGGGTGCGCGTCGGAGTACGTCGGAAGAGATCCGCGCGCGCTATGCAGGGGTTCCCTGGGCGCCGCGGCGCTTCCCACCATTTCTTGCTGCAGCGACTGCACACTGCCGCTGCGCAGGCGGCTCTCCGCTGCCGTCTCGACGCGCAGCTTGAGCAGGCGGAACTTGACCCCGTTAATTTCCATCGGCGTGGTGGAAACGCGGAGCACGCTTCCCTCGCTTTCTCCAACGCCCGCGCCGGCCGCGCTGCCGACGCGGTGTGAAAACACCTGCTCCGGCTCGCCATCAGGCTCGTACGAAGGGAACCACGCCGAGACGGGCACTGCTCCGCTCTTCACGGCTTCTATCGACGCGCCAAAGAGGGCGATGCATCCGGAAGAGCACGTCATGATGACGCCCTGTGCGCGCGACGAGGCAGTCAAGAATAAGGCTGAGCGCGCGAGAGAACACAACGGCGAGAAGGTGCACAGAATATAGGACAACCGTTCCTGCACACTCACACAACACACGCACTGTCCTTCTAGCAAAAAAAAAAAAACACATACACACACACATACACACACACACACACACAC
>CALSCQ010002062.1:12500-19474 GCA_943704525.1 Pigoraptor vietnamica | reverse complement strand
GGGGGGGGGGGGCGGGGCGGTGGAAGAGGGTGAAAAGGGCGGGAATCGCAGGAAGGCGGTCGTCGAGAGAACACACATCAGATGGCACACCACCGTGGAGGGTTAAAGGGAGAAGGGCGTGTTGGTGACTGAAGGGGTGTGCCCCTGCCTTGCGAATAAAAGTAGACCTTGAGCAACTCCTGCTTCAAATTGATGAGCTCTTGGTGCAGCCGCCGCTCCTCCATTTCCTCCTCCGCCTTGCTCGTGAAGATGCCTGTCACGCGGACGGTCTTAGCCCGTGTTTGCACACACACACACGCACACACTCACACACGCACTCACACACCCCGCACACACACACACCACACACACTCACACACGGACGCACACACACACACGCGCGCACACACACACGCACGCACACACACTCACGCGCGCACACACACACGCACGCACACACACACACACACACTCACACACAGAATGACGGTCAACCCACTCTTCAGCTTGCATTTGATGACCGACAAAATGTCCCCGTCGTCGCCCTCGAGACGCTTTGCCCGCTGTGCCTTCAAGTACGCCTGTGGGTTCCTCTCAAGCTGCGTGATGAGCTCATAAAGAGCGATCTTTGTGTGAATTCTGCGCATTTTTACGAAAAAACCGCGTTAACGAATCGCCACATCTCCCCGTCACTTATGTACACAAAATGCATAGTGACGCACTCAGGGCGGCCCATTGTGCCACACGACTCGCACAAGTAAACCGTCGCACAACGACTTGCCTGCCCTCCTCCTCGTACTCCTCCGCCGTCACCTGGCGACAGAACGTCGACGTAACGGCAACGGCCGCATCAAACTCGTCGAAGGACTCCATTCGGCGACTAAGACTGGCGCACACGCTGTACGCCGCACACAACGAGTGCCCTCCAAGAGAGTGAGTACGAACAGTTTGCGTTCGCGGCCAAGTTCACAGCAACTCCTGCGGGTCACCCAATTCTCCAAAAGCCAAATTTTTTGAATTTTCATTTTTGCGGCAAATTTGTGACGTCATGATCTGTTGTTACTACATGTTACAACAATTTCGGAACACAAAGTCCGACTCACGTGAGGTTTCGCGGGCAAGGGGCGAAAAGGGCTCTCTTTCGCTCTCTTTTCGTCAAACGGACGTCTTCTACTGCCGACGAGAGTGTGCGCACGTGCGTGTTGCTCTTGTGTGGAGCAGGGAGAGTGCGCACTGTCGCTCTCTCAAAGCGAAAATGGCTGAGCCCACGGAAGCCTCGGAGCTCGGTGGGTGGCCGATCGGATCTCAGCGATTCGGATGCCATCTAAAGCTGTTTTCGTGGCTCACTTTTGGTGCGTGCGTTTGCAGAGCTCCTCGATCGCGTGCTCTTTCGTCTCGGCATGGCGGAGAGCGACGAGCAGCTACAGAAGGCCATTGGCACGTTCATGGCACCCGCGCTCCTAAAGCTCGCATCGCCGCACGAATCGGTCAAGAAGAAGGTGAGATCCAAGCGCCAGATCACACAAATCTTTCTATATTTCTATTCCCCCCATACGCATACTTTAAGGGGCAATGGCAAGAGGGAGGGCATGGGCTCGGCTTTGCTCGCGTGAGTGCGAATGGTTGACGTGACCACACTCTCTCCCCCGTTCTCAAAGGTTATGGAAATTCTCACGCACATTGGTAAGCGATCGCGCGACAACCCGCGCATCCAGCTTCCCCTCGACATGCTCTTCGAACAGTACGACTCGGTGTCCGTTCCTGCTTTCACAAAAAACTTCACCCTCGTCTACCTCGAGATGGCCTACATGCGCGCCGACGCAAAGTCGCGCGCGAAGCTCGTCCCGCCCCTTGTGCGCTCGCTGTCGGCGCGCCCGAAACCCCACCAGGACATTCTCTTGCAAATGGTGGGCGCTGCGCTCGGTGCGATCGAGATCCCGCACGACCCGAACGAGAGGAGGCGCGTGTTCTACGGTGAAAACGACGGAGCCGCCGCGTCCGCGCGCATTTTCGTCGACTATCTCAGCGACCTCCTTGTCTACGAGTCCCCCTCAGGAGCCGCCGACAAGCACTCTGCAGCGCCGTCCGGTGCGCAGACGCCGTCCCTTCAGTCGGCCCCTGCGCCCGCGAATCCGCAGCCGCAGACGCCCGGCGCCATTCCTCCCGGCCTGAGCGACGCCGCCGTGAAGCGCATCGTGGGAAAGCGGGCCGGCGGAATCCCTTCGGCGGACCTCGTGCCGATGAAGCTTGGGGCGCTCAAGTTGCTGTCTGAGGGGCTCTTCGCGGACGACGATGCGCTCGTCCCGCTGCTCATCGGGGCTGGCGACGCGCACCACGCCGTCGTCGCGGCGGCCGAGTCCGGACTCCAGCGCGTACACCCCGACATGGACAACGGCGACCTCATCCGCCGCATGTACGGCGTGCTCCAGGGGGATGCCGCGCAGGGTCGCTCCCCCGTGGGAGTGCGGCACCGCCCGCGCATCGTGGCACAGCTGATGAAGTCGGAAGCCGCCGCGAGCGTCTTTCCGGCGTGCATTCAGGTGGCGTTCGATTGCATGCACGGGGCCACGACAAACGCACGGCTGCGCCTTGTCGGCGTGCAGATGGTCGCGTGGATGTGCGAGAAGACGAAGGACGCGTTCCTCGGCGCCATCGGCCCCGTCTTGCTGTCCGGCGTCGTGAAGATGCTCGACTGGATCGAGGAGCAGCGGGCGGCGCAGGCGGTGGCTAGTCAGGCTGCAAGGGACGCGCGACCCACCGAGGAGATTGCGGCGTTTGCAATGCCACTTGGGGCCGCACCTGCGGCGAAGAAGGAGGCCCTGAACGCCCTTGCGGGAGCTGACCTCGCAAAGCTGAAGGGCGCGTGCTTCTCGTCAATTGGCAAGCTGGCGAGGCGGACCCCGCAGCTGTTTCGCACGGACGTCGGCACGCTGCGCAGGCTGTTTGACGCGCTCGCAACGGAGGACAGTGCCGTGCGGCCGTCGGTCCAGGAGGCGCTGTCGATGCTGACGGTCGCGTTCCGCGAAGCCCCTCGCGAAGTGCTTGCGGCTTTGGAACAGCTGCTGAAGGAGGCGATTGATCGGGTGAGTATAACTGCTGTTCCGACCCGCGGTTGGATTGTGGAACGTGTCGATTCTCAGGTCGATGTCCCTCTGTGCGTAACGTGCGTGTGGTAGTAGCTAACCCGGTATTCCACATCGACACGTTCAGCCGGAACACCAGGTCCGTTTCGCCGCCGTGCAGTACGCTGCCGCCGTCTTTCCTCAAGACGACGTCGCCTCGCGCTACACGTGCGTCCTTGCGACAGCCGATGCACGCGAAGAGGTGAGGGACGAGGCACGTCGGGCCCTTTGCATTGGGCGGGGCAGCGGCGACCCCTTTGAGGACGACGAGGATCTTCCACCCGCCACGAAGCGCGGCGTGCGGTGGGCCAACTTCGAGTCGGCCGTGGACTACTTTTACGAGAGGGCGGCCGAGCGGAGGAGCGACCCGAAATTGGCGTACACGGTGGGCGCCGTCGCCGCCGCGTTCGATCCCCGTGTCTACCGCGTGGCGCTCAATTACCTGCGCCGGTGCGCCTTGTCGTCTGCCGGTTCCCTCGCTGAGGATGCGGTCGCCGTGGAGAAGACGCGCGCCGCACGCCTCCAGGCGTACTATGAATCGCTGTCCCACGGCGCGGCATCAGCTGAGCGGATTGGGCGATATCGGCAGCTTATTGAGGAAGCGCTTGGGCCCGCAGCGGACGCCGACCTTCACGCGGTGGCGTGCGCAGCACTTCACGAAGTTGCCAGTGCACTCCCGCAACAGTTTGCGGCAGCGTACGCGGAGAGGCTCCCGTGGCTGCGCTCTTTCGTGCTTGGACCGCGCGCCGAGATGCGCGAGGCCATGGCGAAGGTGCTCGGTGTGGTGGCGAGCGGCATGGACTCCGCGTCACGCGATTCGCTGCTCACGTCGTTTTCGTCTACGGCGCCTGCACCTGGCGACAAGGAAAAGGAGGAGGTGAAGCACGGCTCGCTCGTTGCGCTCGGGCAGCTCTGTGCGGCCTCGCTGGGCTCGGCGCCTCCCGGTGCCGCCGTCGTCACGGCGTGTCAGTTGATTGCGCGCTGCATATCGCATCCGAACGCGTTGATCGCAGGCGCCGCGTGTGACTCGCTCGGTGAAATCGGAGGTCGCCATGCCCTGCCTTTCGACGACGGCGCCGTCGACGACGATTACGAGAAGCTCTCCGTCGTTGCGACGGACTGGGCCAAGGCAGACGCGTCCTCTGGCCTCGCTCACACGAAGAGGAGCGTCGTGGACGGCCTGATTCAGCTCGTGAAAACGCACCGTCTGAACCCCACGGGCGGGTCCTCCAAGTTGATCGAGCGCGCGGTCGCCGCTCTCGGACTCTTGTGCAGGGGCGGCGCTCCGTTCGCACACGGCCAGCGCGTGTCTTCGTTCCTGCTCTCTATGGGGTCGAGCAAGGAGACGGAGCTGCAGTTTGTTGTGGGCGACGCACTCGCCGTTGCGGCCGCAAGCGCGCCGGCCCTCATGACCGCCGTACTCAACGACGTGCTCGTGCGGCAGATTGCGCAGGGTTCGCAGTCCATGCGCCGTGCGTCCTCTGTGTGGCTCATGTGCATCGTGCGCAACACGCCGGCGCCGAGCACGGACGTCGAGATGGCGCATGCGGACGCGGCACCGTCTGCGGGTGGTGTGCACGCTGCCGGCGGAGAGAGCGGCGCGGCGGTGCTTCAAGCGCGCCTGTGGGACGTGCAGAGCGCGTTTATATCCCTCCTCTCCGACAACGACGAGATATCGCAGGAGGTTGCGTCGAAGGGGCTCGGATTTGTGTACGAGAGGGGAGACGAGGCCATGCGCAAGGTGTGTTTCAAAACACACGAGTGGAGTTGTCGATAGCAACAGTTGTGCTACTGCCCTGGCCGTGTGAGTGCTCTGTGCGGATATGGATGCTTGACAATGCTTTCTGTTTGGTTTTCAGGAACTCGTCGTCTCGCTCGCCGATTCGCTGCTGACGGGGAAGAGGCAAGGGCCTCGTGGCCACATCACCGACGACGCGCGGTTGTTCGATGAAGGTGGGAGTGCGCACTCGGTTGTGTTCGCTATTCGATCTGTCTGCATCTGCACTCCGTGCGCCGGCTCCCACGCTCCTGCTAAGCGCTTTCTTCGCTCCGCATCCCGCTCTTTGTACGTGTGTGTGTCGTTGTGTGCTGCGTGCTGACGTGCAATATCCGTCTTATGCGCGTGCGCGCAGGCGTGCTCGGCAAGACGCCGGAGGGCGGGGGCATGTCGACATACAAGGAGCTGTGCAGTCTCGCCAATGACCTCAACCAGCCCGATCTCATCTACCGTTTCATGTCCCTTGCGAGCCACAACGCAATGTGGTCCTCGCGCCGCGCGGCCGCGTTTGGCTTCTCGAGCATTGCGGCGAGCGCCGGCAGCGAACTCAGCGCACACGTCGGCGCGCTCGTCCCCAAGCTGTACCGCTACTCCTTCGATCCCAACCCGCGGGTGCGTTGTGTGCGGCGATGGGCTGTTTGTGCTGTGTTCGTGATGTGCGTGCTCGTTACTTTGTAGTTGTGCTGCGTGGGCGCGGAGACGTTCGATTCCGCTCTCAACAACCCGTCTCGCTCCACAGGTGCGCGAGACAATGACGTCGATCTTCCGCACGCTCGTTCCGGAGCAGCGCAAGGCGGTCGACGCGCACCTCTCCGCCATTCTCGACGATCTCGCGGTAAGCATCGGCAACAACCAGTGGCGCGTGCGCGAATCGAGTGTCATGGCGCTGGCGGACCTTCTCTCCGGCCGAGCGTACGGCGACTTCAATGGCCGGCTTGCCGAGCTGTGGGGTCTTGCGCTGCGCTCCATGGACGATGTGAAGGAGTCTGTGCGCGCGGCGGGCGAGGCGGCGTTCAAGGCGTTTCACCGGCTAGCGCTGCGGCTCTGCGACGCGTCCCTCTCAGGCCCAGAGACCGCAAGGAAGGCCACGGACGAGGTTGTCCCCTTTCTGCTCTCCCACGTCGCACACGAGGCGAAGGAAGTGCGCAACTCGATCATCCTCGCGTTGCCGAAGGTGGCGAAGGCAGCCGGACCGGCCATGAGACCGCATGCGGCGCAGGCGTCGGCGGTGCTTCTCGAGAGCCTCAGCGCGCTCGAGCCACAGGTGCTAAACTACCTTGCGATGCGGGCGCACGTGGGTGGGCAGGACGAGGGCAAGCTCGTGGGGGAGGCGCTCGACTCTGCACGCGTCGCGGCAGGGGGTTCGTCGCCGCTGATGGAGGCAATTGAGCTCTGCGTCGCCGCCATGGACGCAGAGGGCGTCGCGAGCGCTGTCAACACGGCGTGCGAGACGGCGCGCCGCGGCATTGGCGTGCCGACGCGGTCCGGGTGCGCGCGCTTTGTGTCACTGCTGGCCACGCGACACCCCGCGGAAGTGCGTCCCCACGTCCGCAAGCTCCTCAAGGCCCTTGTTGGGGCGCCGCTGAGGGACAAATCGGCACCTCTTCGTCGCGTGTTCGCTGGTGCCATTGCGGCCTGTCTCGGCAGCTGCGACACCGACGCGACCGATTGGCTCTTGGGCCAACTTGTGGACCTGTATCACCGCGGAGCGGGCACCGCAAGCGGCGGTGGTGACGACAGCGGCTTCTCGGACGACGACGTCGCGCTGGCAGCCCGCCACGGCAGCGGCGTCACGGCGGCCGAGTGCGCCAAGCGATATCCTGATGTCGTGCGTGCGTGCGCGGCGCGGATTTTGCCGCAGGCCTTTATGGCGAAGTTCGACCCCGAGGAGAGTGTGGCGACAGCGTGGGGCGAGTGCTGGGAGGAGTTGACTCCCGGCACAGAGGGCGGTGCGCGCCTGTACCGTGCGGAAATTGTCCCTCTCCTGTGTGCGGCACTCGAGAGCGCGTCCTGGACAGTGAAGAAGCAGTCTGCGGAGGCCATGACGTCGCTCGCAGACACGCTCGGCGCAGGTATCGGAGATTCTGCGCCGGCGC
>CALSCQ010002062.1:0-10000 GCA_943704525.1 Pigoraptor vietnamica | reverse complement strand
TCGGCTGCCGGTGGTCTTGGCGTCGGCCTCGTTATGGCCCTTGCCGGCGCTGTAACAGGCGCGAACGACCCAATGTGCCCGTCGCAGTGGGGCCTCATTCCGCTTGGTCTGGCTGCGGGACTCTTTGGCAGCCTGGTGGGTCAATGACATGAGTCGACGTGTGCGCGCAAACGTTAAACTGCAGCGTGCGCAAACTTTGGGCTGCCGACGTCGTGCTCCGCATTCTCGTAGCTTCCTTCAGAGAGCCGTCACAACTCGGGCCGTTTCAATCTTCTCAGCTGTTGCAGTGGCGCGTAACTTTGCATATTCATGATGCGCTGAGACGCTTGTGCGCGTGTGTGCATGTGCAGCTGGACAGCCTGCTGGGGGCGACCGCACAGGCGTCGTTTTATGACGAGGAGAAGAGAATGGTCGTCAGCGAGCCCTCAAAATCAACAAAGCACATCAGCGGAGTGGACGCGCTCGACAACCACCAGGTGCAGTGCGCTCCTCTTCTTCATCGTTACCGGCTGGTTTTTTCTTTTCATTTTTTTTTTTTTTTTTTTTGCCCTTGTAGGGTCAGGGCTGGAGGAGGGGGCTCGTGGCTCTGTCAATGTGTATCTGTGTACGCTGGCAATTTTTTTTTCCGCGTGCTCATGCACTGCCCTTCGGCAGTAAGTTTGCGTCCTTCAATGTGATTTCCGTTGGTTTCAGCCGCTGCGAAATGGACTAATGAGGCACTTTATGTCTTTGCTGCCGACACAGCGGCCCTTGTCCGTCCGTGGAGTCCTTCATTTAATTTGGTTCCGTCATTCGGATTGTGCGACTAATGAGGCACTGGCACGTTGCTGCCGACGCATTCGCAGGTCAACTTTCTGTCGGCCTTCATCACGGCGTTGTGGACGGCTTACTTCGCAAAGTACTTTTTCTGAAGCAACTCAATACACGAAACCGTCTTCCACCAGAACACTTGCGACCGTGGGTGACGCATTCCGACGTTTAAGGTGTCAGGGCACAAGGCGACATACTTATTGCCCGTGACAAATGTGCACCGGTTTCTGTCTCGGTGCTGGTTTCCAGATAAGCACGTGCCCCATCTATTATATGCCCTCGCCCCTACCCTCGACTAGCCGTCATTTATTTAATGGTCTCACTCTCAGACACGCGCACTCTTCAATTACTGTCACCTGCGCTTGCCCGTACGCCAACTGAAGTCGGTCCACACCATTGCCAGCATCAGAACCACAAGTGGGAAAGATCTTTCTTCGCAAGGAGCGACAGGACCTCCCGCACGTCATCCGGCGCCGAGCGGCGACTCACCGCTCCCATACCCGCGAGGTCGTCGTCGGGAATGTTTCGCAGCCATTCCTTGAAACTGTTGAGGTCCCGACAGGGCTCCAATCCTACGCGACGGTCGATCACAAAGCCACAATCTGCGCGGAGCTTCCCATGAACGTCCTCGCGTTTGAAAAGCTCGGCGGGGAGGCACAGATCGGTCGCGTGTGCCATCATGTTGGGATTCGGGCGCCCGATCTCTGCGGCAAAGGGGGATAGGTCAACAGGCGCCGGCCGGAAAGGTAACAGAACAGCAGTTTCGACTCACGAGCAATCGTCTTGAGGAAAGGTCCCAGACATGCTGGCAGCGACGAGCCGTCCACCAAAATCGTGCGCGGGCCAACGCGAGTGTCTTCGGAAAGCTTGGAAGTCGAAATGACTATGACCAAAGTCTAAAGCAGAGCACGATTAATGCATGTACTAACTAAAGCAAGACAGCCGGAAAACGGACGAGTTAGACCAACTTGAACCGACCTCGCGCTCAAGGTCACGAAGCGACTGGCGATCCAGCGTTTTGAGCTCTTTGACAGTGTCGCTCTGCAATACCCGAAATTATTCTCACACGTCAGTACCATAGTATTAACAAAAAGAAGGCTCCCGGCAATGCAAACGTCATGGGGAAACTGAATAATACCGCCAACACCAACAGACCTCCATCTTCGCCCTTCCGTGACTCCTTGTGAGCTCCTCCTGCTGTGTTCATTCATTCGCTCGATATGTAATTGCATGCTCGCAAGAAACAGTGGAAACCAACAACCCGCGTTCGGCTCTGTCATGTCCTATTGAGACTCACCTTCCCGGAAATACTCCTGCGTTTTCCACCGAGAGCCATCCGCTCAATGTCGAGGACGCTCTTGGTCGTTGTGCTCGTCTTGAACTGCACCACAGTCGCCCTCTTCGGACCCTGAGAAGCACGCAAAACATGTAACTGAAGGCTCCGCACACAGGTGAAATCGCGCGATACAATTCGCGCCCCCCACCAGCAGCCCCGGGACTATCCTCGCATCAATCCCGCACTCGTCCGTTGGCGAATGATAGACGACACGCATTCCTGGGATATCGTACGCCTCTCGCGATTGCTCGACCCGCTCTCTAAATACAGCCGGCAAACACTCGACTGTCGCGTCCGTCGGAACGCGTCGTCCGTACGCGGTCGCCACAACAAGCGAGCGCAACGTCTCCTCGTCGCGTCCGAGGACGGCGAATGCGGCAAACCGAACCGCCAAGCACATAGCCACAAGCTTCTTGCGCGAAAACCACATTCCATTCAACGCATTGGACACGTAGCTGGACAGGAGCGACAAGGATCCGGACTGTACGGACAAGAGGTAACCGAAAGGGATCTGGATCGTTCCCTTCGCAGGCATACGCCCGTCTGATGACGGCCGCCCAGTAAACGAAACCATGCCCGAAGACACAAAGAAGTCGTACGTGCGAGACCGGGACAACGGGATCGGCGAGAGACACCTCTTCCCCAAGCACCGCGACTGCAAACAGCATCTCAATCTCCTCCACATTATCGCTCGGCAACGCCATCGCCGGAGGCGCGAGGTATTTAAAGACATTATAATACAGCCAGCAGTCGACCCTGATGCCCTTTTCGCGCCCTTCGTTCGCACAGAGGAGGTACTCGACAACGGGCCCCGGTCGACCCCCCAGAGAGTGCAGCCTGAGACGAAATTTCTGCTCCGTCCGCCATTCTGGACACGCGGGCCCGAACACGTGATCGCCCAGTGCGAGCACAGAGTCGTCCGCCAGAAGACTCAGACCGATACTCCGTTCAATAAACGACGTCGCCTGAAAAGCCGCAACCAGTGGCACAGACTCAGTGCTCGCAACCATAGGAAGCAAGGCAAAGTCCCCCCCAAAGTTAAGCGCACACGACCCGACTTGATTGATGACCTCCTTCAACGGCTGCAGATACGGCAGTGAGTATGCGATGCTCTGCGGATCACGCGCGTGGGCCGGATCAAGCAGGTTCGTGAACTCGTCCATCGCAAGAAAATACAACGTACGGCTCTGCTGGTCGTCGGACGCGCGGGCAAGAGTCCGGTGAATGGCGCCGAGCGCAGTCGATACGGGAACGGTCGACGACGGAACCGCGCGCTTGAACGCGGTAAAATCGGCGACTCCGAGGAAGTCAAAAGTGGCGTACAACATCCGAAGAGACAGTGCGTGTGCGGGGCGCAGAAGCTCGTCACTCGTAATGGCCGTGCTGTCGTCGAAGGAGAGAGAGAGCGCGAACCCTCTGTAAGGGTGGTCGAGGTCTCTCTCGACCTCTGAAACCGGATCGAGAATGCGCGCAAACTCGCAGAGCATCCGAGTCTTTCCAATGCCGGGCGCGCCCACAACGCACGCGATGGGCACCGATTGACTCTCGGGAGCCGCCCTACAGCCGTCGTCATGCGCCTCCTTCCACACCTTCAAGACACGCCGTGCCCAGCTCAAAATGTCTCCGATCGCCCCTTCGCGGCCATGCAATGGAACGGCCAGACTCCTCGGAGGCAGAAGCTGCACACAAGTGGAAGAAAAGGCAATATCAACCAGCCGTTGCACCCAAAATGCAGAGCCAAGACTCTGCACTCTGTCACGGCACTTATAACGGCTTGTCACAGAAGCCCTCTCTCACAGCCTGAGAAGCCCCCAAATCCAGACTAATCACGTGCTCTGCACAAGTACCCACGCTCCGGCTTTGGCCCAAAAACGTCCCCGTTTCAACGAGCCACGCGTCAAGAGCTTCAACGCCGGGGTCTGAGGGCGAGGATATCGTAAACCGAGACCACGTAGACACACGGGCACACACACAACGCGCGCACGCAATGAAGAAGAACAGCCAGTGCCATAAGGCAACAAAAAATCCTCGCAAACTCACCGTGGGTCTCGCCGTGGAGGCGTCTGGTGAGCTTGCTCTTCTCGTCGTGGAGCCGCTTCTCCTCTTCGCGCCAGTAGTCCTGCTCCTTCAAGAAAAATGACCGCTCGTCCGCCGAGAGTGTCTCCTCCCCATCGGACAACTTTGTCGCGATCTCTGTGAGCTCGTCGTCACAGCGTTTGATGTTGCCGTCCACAACCCCAATATCCGCCACAACCTTGGCGATTGGGTCTTTCGGAGAGGGTGGAATTTCAAGAGGCACGAGCAACAGTGAGCAGTCATGCCGTGACAATGTTACACAGCCGCAAACAAGCAGTGATGTAAAGACGCACAGTGAGGGTTGCGAGACACACACGAGCACACGTGCACAAATAACGCAACCGCGGCACAAAAGGGCACATGAAGAGAGACATTGCGCACACATGGCAGTGCGAGGGCATTCGGAGAAGGAGGAGCGACGCAAGCGTCAAGTACCGGGAGGCGTCGCAATGGGCCTGTTCGAGTCGAAAACTGCGCTCCCTGCGGGATGTGAGAAGAGAAATGGCCTTTAACGGGGCTGCGCTCGTCCGACGGTTACCAAAGACAGGCCAGTCAGAAGTGGCCCACGAGTGGGCACGCATCAGCTGTGCAGTAACCCACCACGAGTGTCACACAAATAAATGTACTGATGCACGGGCGACCTACACACACGCACGCACACGCAAGCACACGCAAGCCCACGCACACACACGCACACACGCGCACACACGCAAGTACACTCAAGCACACGCACACACACGCACGCACACATGTGCGCGGTACAGTACGTCGCCGTGACACTTACCGAAGTTGAGCAGGCGCGCGAAGGATAGCCGCTCCACCGGCGCTAGTGGCGTCCTTGAATGCGGCCGACACAAGGCGGGAGTGCTCGAGAGCGTGAAGAGAGCGGACGAAGGGAGCGAAGATGGGATACCACGCAAGCACCGCCGAGGTATCAGAGAGACAAAGAGGCGTGATGACACTGGCACCGCGTTCCGCGTAACGCGTACGGCATTCACCGCCACCCACAGCACCGTTTTCTTCAGCAATGCCGAACAGAAGCCGTCGTATGTGCGATGCACTTGGCAGAAAAATCGAAAGGCCGGAAAAGGCACAAAACAAAAAAAAAAAAAAAAAAAAAAAAAAAAAAAAAAAAAAAAAAAAAAAAAAAAAAAAAAAAAAAAAAAAAAAAAAAAAAAAAAAAAAAAAAAAAAAAAAAAAAAAAAAAGTGTAACAACAAGTAACACGAATGTTAATCACGTGATCAATACATTCCGCACGTGATCAAAGGAATGTGGAGCCCCGGATGTGCCGCGCACTCAGCCACTGCTCGCACTTTCAAAGCCATCGTTTGCCCACAGGCCAAAGTTGCAGCAGAGTCCCATTACGGTGCGTTTCGAGTGGCCTCGGGAGCCTTTGCGCACGGCTGTGCGTGTGATACGGGGGAATGCGATGACGCGGTGTGCGTGCACCGGCGCGTAGTTGTGCCCAAACACTCGACGGGCATCTTGCCCCGTCGCCGTCGCCATGGAGGTCGACGACGACGCGGAGCCGTTCGAGCCGCGGCCTTCGCTGTGGGCGGAAATATGCCGCCTGTGCCCTCCGTCCGAAACGGAGGAGATTAGGCGCATCGTCGGTGTCTCCATGCTGGAGCAGAACGACGACCTGCACCGCGAAGTGCGAGCCCTCCTCGACATATGGCGCGACCTCCGACGAGAGGCCACGTCTCAGGGCCGCGTGTCGTCTGCGGGTGAGCCCAAGCGGCTACCGGAGCCACCCATGGTGCGCGAACGGCTGCGATCCGAGATCATGTTCTTTGTTGGTAACTTGAGAGAGCGGGCGATCGAGATGGGCGCGAACCCCGACGCGCTCATTGCGCCCACGGGCCAGGAGAAGAACGTGCTGGAGTACGTGATGCTGTCGTCGTCGCACGAGGGACTCCGGCGGCCGACGACGGCGAGTAGGCCGCAGACGCCGCTGAGGGACGTCTCCACGCCGGGCTCTGCAGCCAGTCGCGCGCAGTCGCGGGCATCGATGGGATCGGCGAAGGAGGCGCGAGGGCCGGCGGACGAGATTGTGAAAGTCCGGAGGAAAATCAGCGTCCACAGTATTGACGAGATTGCCGAGCGATTGCGGGATGCGCTGGCGCGGGAGCGGGAATTGCTGCTCGGGGACGTCGCCTTTCTGCACGACAGCCTCGAGCGCGCACGCGACGACAAGGACGCCGCCGTGGACTACGCGCGTCGCATGTCGGGCGTGGAAGAGCCTACCATCCAGCAGCTGCGCGAGTATGGCACGCGGCTGGAGAAGGAGTATCTCTCGCGGAGCAAGGCGAACCTTGGGCCGTCGCCGCAGTCGTCCCCCTCGAAGGGCGGCGTGCCGGCGGTGCCATCCCCAATGGGGTCACGTGCTTCGACCAAGCGGCCCGTCTCGACGCCGAGTCCCGCGTCGTCGGCAGCAACAAAGCGAAGAGCGGCAGACGGCTCGGACGGCGAGCAGGCAACGGCGCAGCACCCTGCGTCACAGCCACAACAACCGCCGCTGCCGCAACCCCCGGGGCCACCGCCCGGCGCCGCACGCTCGAGCAACGCGCTGAGGGCAAAGAGGGCGTTTGCACTCGGTGCGCCGTTGAAGCAGAACGGGGTCGCGAATGGCCGATCGCCCGGCGTGGCGAGGCATGCGTCGGCGTCGGACGGCGCTTCCGATTCTGACGGCGAAGTGCACGTCGTAAGGACGGCGGGAGGGGCGGCGGGAGCGCGCACGGGCACGCGTGTCGGTCGTCCGCCGTTGCCGCCGAAGCGCAGCGACTCTGCCATGAGCGTGAGCACGGTGGTGTTGGACGACGAGCTGCCCGCGACAGTGGTTGGCGCAGGCGCGCTCGACAGCGAGAGCGACTTTCAGCTGTCGTCGAACGACGAGGAGTTCTTCATGGATGAGGATCCCCCACGACGACCACCGCCGCCGTTTGCGAGGACACCCGTCGCGCAGGATGACATGAAGACGGGTGACGCTGCGGGCGGCAACAAAGGGATGCGGTCGAGGCCGAGCTCGGCGCAGCGGCTGCGGGCGGCCGTGATGCAGTACCGTGCGGAGTCCTGATGAGACGCACCGGCAGACAGTGCGCATTCTCAATTGTCGACGCGCCGCTGCACAAATGCCCCTCGCACTTCGCTCGTTTGCGCATTGTCTCACTTATCACTCACAGCCTCTTCGTTGCGTGCGTTCGATCGTCACGTGCCTCTCTTCCTCTAGCCCTCGGTGGCTGTCCCGCGGTCATGAAGTTTGACCGCGGCGCCGTCGATGCGGCTTCATGCCTCGAACAGCGGCGACTCGTTGCCGCAAGAGACAATAACACTGTACAATTTCATCTGCTTGCACTTGCGCGCGTCGCCCATAGACGACACTAGTGTTGATGCGTGCAATATCTTCGATATGCCTCGATGTGGAGTTAATTGCACTCCACACGCATTTCTTCTCATCGCCGCGGCGCCCCGCCCTTCCCCGCGGCCGGCTTGCCCTTGCCGGCGGGACCCGTCTTGAGCTTCTTGCTTGCGCCTCCCTTCTCGGTCTCGGCCTGGCGGGGGGGGGGGGCAGAAGAGAGTAAGTGACAAGACATATCTGATACCAGAAGGACAATCGAAAGCGCCCAACGAGCCAGCGTCGAGACGCACCTTGCGCTTGGGGGCAGTGGAGGGCTGCACAGTGAAGAAGTTCTCGAGACGGCCCTGCGTCGCACTCGACTTGGCCTTCGCGAGCCTCTTTGTCGCATTGCGAACGCGCTCCTCGCTAAAGGAGTGGAAAGAAGCAAGCAAAACTTTTCAAAAAACAGTGAAGACAAGGAGGGTTCGAACCCACGTTGTGCAGAAGTGACATCACAAGCACCAAGCAAGACAACCCACTTGAATCCGTTCTCGTGGCACAGGAACTTGACGAGCTCCTCTTCGTCTGGCGCTTCCCATTTGAACTGCGTGCGCATCAGAGTGACACACTCAGCCACCCATATCACAAACTACACCGCACGCCGAATCGCAGCCGACAGGGAACACCATTGCGCATATTGGTCCACCACACCACGGCGTCGCTACATACACCAGACGCACTAGCCAACGCAGAGAGTTTCAGCGCACGCACTTGCAGCAGGCGCACACCACCCACGTCAAATTGCTCTCCCGGTGTCACTTCGGGCGTCTTGAAGAGCTCACGCGCGTCCGCAAATGCCCAGTTCTCCGGAATGGGGTACTTTGTGGCGTCGAGGTGCTTGAGGATCTCCTCGATTGTCTTGTGCTCCTTGATGAGCGAAATGGCGCGCTGTGGGCCAATGCCTGCGTGTATGTGTGTGTTGAGTGTGTATCCACGCGCTCGACTCTTATGCCCACTGACAAGCACTAGAAACTGCAAGCAATCACGGCATCGGACTGTCCACACTCAAGCGACGCCCACCCTTAATCGTCTCGCAGTAATCGCAGCCGAGGAGGATGCAGAGATCAATAAACTGCGCACGTGTGCGCGCAGTTATCAGCACATCGTCACCCACGTTTCAACACTCTCAACAAACAGACCAACGCAGCCCACGCAGGGAATTCAACGTTGTCGCACGCCCTTGAAGCAAACACCACGAGCATGTGAGCATCCACTGGTCGGTCCACGCTGCACACGCACCTGCTCCATTGTCATCTCGAGGTCCGCCAGCACCCTGTCAAGATGGAACTCCTGAATGGGCATCTTGCGCGCCTCGCTGAACGTCAGGTGGCGCAGGAGAACGTTCGAGCCGAAAGTCAGCGCGTCCATGTCCTCCGTCCCTGCACAACGGTTCGGTCGATTCTGTGTGTGAGCGCGTGCGAACATCATTTTCCCACTCGATTACTCTCTGACACAGCGCTCTTCGCCACTTTGGAGTTTTGCGACCACACGCGACCCTCTGGATACCGCAACGCACCTGTGGCGTACACCTTGTCCTTCTTGACGAGCTCTGCGCACTGTGCCTCGGCCTCACAGGGCGCCTCGACGTAGGGAATGCCCATCAGACGAAGGAGCTTCTTGCACTCGTCGTTCTCCTTCGACGTCACCTGCGGAGGCATGGGCGACGGACTGCATGAGGACCACTGAAGCAAAAGTACGCGGAACACGCGCACACGGATGAAGGCTATCACGTGTGTGTATGCGTATGTGCGTGAATGAGGTGTGTGTGTGTGCGCGCGCGCTTGTGTGCATGTGTGCGTGTGAGTGAATCTATGTTGAGCGCGTGTGGCGCGCAACACACCCGAACGAGGCGCTTTGTGAACTTCTCGACGTCGTCGGTTGTCCCGCTCTCCTTCGCCTCCTGCAGATTGTCCGTCGCCTCCGTTCGCTTGGCACTGCGCTTCATCAGCTGTGCGCAAGACGACACTCGTGTTAATTTACATGGTAGGGGACGAGGATGCACACGCGCGCACGAGCACGCACACACACGCACGTACGCACGCCCCCCCCCCCCCCCCACCAACACGCACACCACACGCAAGGCAACGCGCTTCAAGTAGACAGTATTACCCACCTCGCCAGACTTAAGGGTCGGCGGCTTGCCATCAAACACGTACCTGGTGTACGCCACACATGAGCGAAAGTGCAAACATTCCTCACCCTTACACGTCGAGCGCAACCGGCTGATAAGCAATGAAAAGAATAGAGGGACACACACACACACACACACACACAATCATACACACAAACACACACACACACACACACACACACACACACACACACACACACACACACACACACACACACACACACACACACACACACACACACACAACG
>CALSCQ010002061.1:0-25056 GCA_943704525.1 Pigoraptor vietnamica | reverse complement strand
CACACACACACACACACACACACACACACACACACACACACACACACACACACACACACACACACACACACACACACACACACACACACACGCACACACAAGCGACGAAAAGAGGCCAACACTCACTCTGGCCGCGCACCGACGTAGCACTTGATGAGAACGGCGTCCGGCGCCTTCTCAAAAACCTTCGCAATCACCGGCTCGGCTACAGCAGCGCCAACACAGGCAGCATTAGCCACGAGGTCCTGTCGTTCTGAGACCACGCCCACGCACAGTTCACCCCCAAACAGCGAAAGCGAAGGAAGATGCATAGACACAAGTTCGATTTCGACCACCACGCGCATACGCACCCGCCACGCAGTCCGGGCACCAGCTCTTTCCCGTGGCGGGGTCCACGTCGCCCGAGAACAGCGCAAAGATGCGCGCCTTTGGTGTGCTCGCGCGCGCCTGCTCCACGGCCGCGAGGAATGCGTCCATGCCCGTGACGACGACCTGCCGCGCCATTATTCAGAGACACACGCGTGTGCCGCGCAATACGAACAAAGCGAGGAGGTCGGTTGAACCCACAGCGATTGTGTGCATCTTATCCCGTCGTGCCCGCGCTGGCGGTGAAGCATCGCCGATCACGTGATACCGTGTTACACACATACGGAGCCTTGGATCGGCTTTCCATGGAACCTGAGTCGCTGTGCGTGTGCCCACTAACACCACGATTGCACCACGTGCCAGGAGAGCCCGCATCTGAGCGTCGCGAGCGCAATTCTTTCTGCTCGACCTCCCCGTCGAAGTGTTTGTCGCACGTCGTCCCTCACGGCGGCCTCGCCGACGTGGATGTTGCGGCCGGCACTCGCAAAGTGAATCGCCGGCCCCATCACAGTTCTGTCGTTGGTCCAAGTCGCTCTTTGCATGCACATAAAGCAAAGTCTCGCGAGATGATTATAGAGCGTGTGAGAGTGCGTGCACGTGGGAGATCAGTCATAGAGTATGCAGGTATGCACCCGAGAGCGTGCGAGTGGAAGCTGCATATGCGAGCGGTATGTGTGGGACATTTATACTTTGATGCATAGGAACTATGACTTAATGAGTGACTGGCGGCGGGCGCTAGTTCGCCGGATCCGACCCGCCAGTCACTGAGGCGCCGTTCGCCGGCGGGCCGTTCAGCCAGCACTCTGCAGCTCGTTCCTGTATCAAAAGTGATCAGGGGTGACGCAATCACCGATCACTGCGTGCAGACACCGCCCAAAGAAACACAGGCGCGCGCGTGAAGAGAGGGTGCGACCGACACAAAGGAAGAGGTGACGGGACCGGCGTACGCAGCTGTGTTGGAAGTGGAGCAGTCACCAGTGGCACGTGACTGTGGTCAGCATGAGTCCGCGCCGCCCGCAGCCAATCAGATGGCGCCGCTGCCGCTAAAAATCTGCACATGCGCGCGAAACACACTGACACACAATCGCCCTCCGATTCGCACTCTGCGGGGCGACAAAGAACAACCGCCCGAGTGCGCAGGACCTGCTCAAGAGAGTGTGTGCGCGTCTGCCACTGTGGGCTGCGGGGCATAGCTGAGGGGCATCCATTCGCAGTACTGTGCAAGATGGCGCCGACGGTGGCCGCCCCCCCAGTGGGGGAGACGGTGCTGTCTTTCTGGCGGGAGAAGCTCGCAAGCCTGCCGTTCATGCAGCTGCCGACGGACTACCCGCGTCCTGTCAAGCAGCAGGTGGGTCGCCCGTGTGCGTTGCCGTACATTGGTGTTGATAGTTTGTCTGGATTGCGCGTTTTTTCGACGCATTATTGACTGAGTGCCACTTCTCAGATTGTCGAGGCAGAAGAGTGTCTGGACTTCTCCGAGGCGACGTGCATGGGCGTGCTGAAGCACAGTCTCACTGCGAACGTCAAGCCTTTCACGGCGGTGCTTGCTGCGTTCTCGGTTGTTTTGCAGAAGTACACGCGAGAGGAGGACATTGTGATTGGCTCGTCGTCGTCCAACTTCAACCCTCTCGTGCTCCGCATCAACGTCTCCGGCGGCACTTCTCTCGCGGACTTTGTGCTTCACTGCAAGGAGGTCGAGGAGAACGCGCTCGCCAACGACGTGCCTTTCGACCGCCTGCTTGCGCACCTGCGCCCGGCAGCGACGTCCGAGAGCGACGCGACACTCATGCCACTGTTTCAGGTCAGTCCATCGTGTGCGTGTGTGCGTAAATGTTGTCTGCATGCGCCTGCGTGCACTGCCTGTGCTGTGCTTACCGGAGCCCATCATTCTCTCAGATGTTGTTGTACTTTTCTAACCTTTCGTCCCCGCAGGTGCGCTTCTTCAACGTGGTCGACGTGAACGTGCAGACGCTCGAGGCCACCAGCTGTGACTGGACTGTCTATCTCGAGCAGACGGGCGACGCCAAGCGCCTCCTCCCTCTCCGCCTGCGCGTCATCTACAACACGGTGCTCTACTCGCGCGAGCGCATCCAGGAGACGCTCCGACAGACGGAGCACGTGCTCGCGGCCATTGCTTCGTCCCCGTCGTCCAAGCTTGCCAGCGTGTCGCTGCTGACACCGGCCGCGCGCGCCATCCTTCCCGATCCCGCCGGTCCCCTCGACACGACGTGGTTTGAGAGCATCCAGGACCGGTTTGCCCAGCGCGCCGCCGCACACCCCGACCGCATCGCCGTCGTCTACGGCCGCGAGGAGTACACGTACGGCTTTTTGAACGACACGAGCAGCCGCGTGGCCAACTATCTCATCGCCCACGGCGTGCAGCGCGAGGATGTCGTCGCCCTCTACGCGCACCGCAGCCCATCCCTCGTCGTTGCGATTATGGGCATCCTTCGTGCGGGCGCCACGTTCACCGTGATCGACCCGGCCTATCCCGCGCAGCGGCAGACTATCTATCTGAGCGTCGCCAAGCCGCGCGCCATTCTCTCGCTCGCGCTTGCGGGCTCCATCGCTGAGGACGTGCAGGCGTACATTCGCGACGAAGTGCGGCCGCTGTGCCAGATGAACTCGCTCTCTGTGACGGACCTGGGTGAGCTGCTCAACTATCCGACGACCGACCCTCGGGTGGAAGTTGGTCCGGACAGCGTTGGGACGCTGTCGTTCACTTCTGGAAGCACGGGCATTCCTAAGGGCGTGCGCGGCCGCCACATTTCCCTCACGCACTTTTATCCGTGGATGTCGGTGGGTGTTGCGCCGTGGCGCTGATGCTTCGTTCAGACGCATACACGTGAGCCTAGTACTCCTCGGCTTGGGATATTGCCTCTCTTTACGTCCTCCCCTCTCGTGTCGTGCCGCAGGAGGAGTTTGGCATCTCCGAGCACGACCGCTTCACGATGCTCTCCGGCATCGCGCACGACCCCATTCAGAGGGACATCTTCACGCCGCTCTTCCTCGGCGCGCAGATTCGAATTCCCTTCGCCGACGACATCCTCAACCCCGGACAACTCGCACGCTGGATGGCGGAGAACCGCTGCACCGTCACGCACCTCACGCCGGCGATGGGCCAGCTCCTCTCTGCAAACGCCGACGCGCAGATGAAGGACCTCCGCCTCGCGTTCTTCGTGGGCGACGTGCTCACCAAGCGGGACGTGATGCGGCTGCAGGCGCTCGCGCCCTCCGTCACGGTCATCAACATGTACGGCACGACGGAGACTCAGCGCGCCGTGTCGTTCCTTGCCGTCCCGAACGACCCCTCGATTGAGCGCCGCAAGGAAATTCTTCCGTCCGGACGCGGCATGAAGGACGTGCAGCTGCTTGTGCTCAGCGACGCCGGTGGCATTGCAGGCGTGGGCGAATTGGGAGAGCTCTACGTGCGCAGCCCGCACCTCGCCAAGGGTTACCTCGGATTGCCGGAACAGACGGCGGAAAAGTTCCTCCCGAACCCCTTCCGTAGCGACCCCGTCGACCGAATGTACCGCACCGGCGACATTGGACGGTGCGTGTAATCCCCACCGTTGCTTTCAATCTGCTGGCTGTCAATGCGTTATCAGCCTCGCCTTTGTTGTTACGCGCCACCTTCACTCACATTCTTCGTCTTCTCCGCCACTTTCAGTGACCCACAATTATCGTCATTTGCACACCCCCTTCGCTCCGTGCTCACTCGATATCCCCTCTTCTTCCCAACAGGTACATGCCAGACGGCACCGTCGAGTGCGTCGGGCGCGCTGACGATCAGATCAAGGTCCGCGGCTTCCGTATCGAGCTGGGCGAGATCACCACGTACCTCGGACAACACCCGCACGTGCGCGAGAACGTGACGCTCGTCCGCCGCGACGCCAACGAAGAGCAGACGATCGTCTCGTACTTTGTCCCCGCGGTGCCGGAATACGACGTGGCGAACATGCGCGATTTCCTGCGCACGAAGCTGCCTTCCTACGCCGTGCCGTCCGTGTTCTTTCCCCTGCAGCGCATGCCGCTCACGCCCAACGGAAAGATCGACAAGAGCAAGCTGCCGTTCCCCGACGCCGCCGCAATGCTCGCGCTGCAGCCGAAGCAGTCGACCGCGTCCACGCGCGCCCTCACCCCGCTCGAGCGCGAACTCATGCAGATTTGGGAACAGGTGTGTGTGCGACGCGTGCCACCTCAACTGCGTGTGCTCGCATGACCGTCGGAACATGGAAGTCGTCGTCGAGCCGCTCTTGTCGTCGACTCGTTATGTGTGACTGAATCGCCGCTGTCCCTCGTTCCCCTCCCCAACTCCTCAGGTGCTCGGCCGCCCCGTGGGCATCGATGAGAACTTTTTTGACGCCGGCGGCCACTCGATCCTTGCGACCCGCCTCACCTTTCAGATGCGCCAGAAGCTTCGCAAGCAGCTGCCGCTCAACCTTCTCTACCAGTTCCCCACCATCCAGGGCATTGCGCAGGTGCGTGCATGCTGCGATGCAACGCGTGCGTGGTACTGACGTTTCTCCCATTCTAACCCCCCCCCCCCCCCCCCCCCCCCCGCGGGCTCCTTCTCGTCATTCGCACAGACAATCACGGACTACGAGCGGGATCCGACCGCAGATCTGCAGACGAGCAGCCGTGACTTTGCTGAGTCGATCGACCTCGCGAGCGAAGTCGTGCTGGACCCCGTCATCTCGGCGGAGGGCAAGGCGCCGTTTGTGTTTTCTGCGTCTCCGAAGGGCATCTTCCTCACGGGTGCCACGGGCTTTCTCGGGTGCTTCCTCGTCGCGGAACTCGTGCGGCGCTTCCCCACTGCGCGGCTCGTGTGCCTCGTGCGCGGGTCGTCGCCCGACAACGCGCGCTCTCGCCTTCGCAAGTCGCTCGAGGCAAACTGTCTGTGGCGCGACGAGATGTCCGCCATCGACGTCGTGGTCGGCGACCTCTCGCAGCCGTCGTTCGGGCTGTCCGCGGACGCCTTCGAGAAGCTCGCCGAGTCTGTCGACGTCGTCTTCCACAACGGCGCGCTCGTGCACTGGGTGTATCCCTACTCGAAGCTCAAGCCGATGAACGTACAGGGCACTGCGGAGGCCCTACGGCTCGCGTGCGCCGGCGGCCGCCTCCGTCCCGTCCACTTTGTCAGCTCGACGTCCGTATTTGACGCCCCAGAGTACCTTCGCCGCACGTCCCCTGTGCCGGAGGACGACAGCCTCGAGGGAGGCGTTGGGCTGAGCGTCGGTTACGCGCAGAGCAAGTGGGTTGCGGAGAAGCTGATGTTCCTCGCGCGCCAGCGTGGTGTCCCCGTGACCGTGTTCCGGCCCGGCTACATTGTTGGCGACGTGTCGCGCGGTGTCATGAACGTCGACGACTACCTCGTGCGTCTCGTCAAGGGGTGCGTGCAGCTCGGCGCAGCGCCCATCATGCACAACCGCGTCAACATGTGCCCGGTGGACTTTGTCGCGAGCGCCATTGTCCACGCGGCGTTCCGTCCGGACTCGATCGGGAGGGCGTTCCACGTGGCCAACCCGCACACGTTCCGCTTCAGCGCGATGTTTGAGGCGCTGAAGGCGTTCGGTTATCCCCTCCGGTTCATCGAGTACGTCGACTGGCGCGAGGAGCTGATGCGGCTGACGCTGGAGAGCAAGAACAACGCCCTCTATCCCCTCATGCACTTTGTGCTGGACGACCTCCCGACGCGGTCCAAGTCGCCGAAGCTCGACTTTTCGAACCTCACGCACGCACTCGAGGGGTCCGGGATCGTGTGTCCGCCGATGCAGGAGCACTTTCGCGTGTGCCTGTCGTACCTCACGGCGTGCGGGTACATGCAGCAGCCGGACGGTGCCGAGGCGCCGCGCATCTACGCCGACGTCGTGTCGAGGAGCGACCGGCCTCACGATGCCTGAGGCCGTGCGTGTGCCTTTTTCGTTTGTGCAGAGCAAATTAAATTCCGTTGAAATGACTCGTTATTGCATGAAAACCATAATCTTTCGTGTTGCGAAGTGGCCAACGGCAGCTGTCCAGCAGCAGCCTGTGCCTCTAGGTGCGCGGAATACGTCACGTGGGGTGCAATATACGCAGGCACGCACGCTCCTCCCATACGTCGGGAGGTGGTCGAGGAGGGCATTTCTGTGCGTCATTTGCGCCAGGGCGTCAGATGCCTACAAAACAAGGACGTCGCTGCAGAAAATCGGGTAGCCGAGCGGTGGCGCGGCGGACTGCACGACGATGTTGCGCAGGAGCGTCTTGTGTGCCTGAATGCTGAAGCGCTCGTCGTCGTCGTTCGTGAGGTACATGAGCTCAAACGCAAGCGAAGCCCAGATGCCACGCACGCACTCGGGGTTGAGTGTACCGACCTGAGTGAAAGGTGCGTTCGTGAGTGGGTTGACGGCGAAAAAGATGTCGGAAAGGTGCATGCGTCTGAGCGGCTAAGATTTTCTCCGTGTGTGTGCATGTGTCTGCATTCGAAGCATGCGTGGATGTGCAAGCGAGCTGGGTTGAGCACTCACGTCGGCAGGCATGGACTGTATCGTGAGGACGCGCCCAGAGTAGACGTTCTTCTCCTTGTCAAATCCGATAGAAAACAGCATCGGTCGTTGTGCTGCCACTGCGTCGCCCCATTGGCGCTCGCCCTCGAGGCCCACGTAGCAGTTTGTCTCGTAGTCCACGAGGTTATCCTGAGCAAGAGAAAGAAATAGACCGCGTGAGAACGAGCGCGCTGCAGACATCGGCAAACAACGCATGTGTGGGTGCGTGGATCAACCTCAACCCGCACTAGCACAATACAGACGATAATTCTTCGCCGAACGCCCACCACACTGCACTGCGGGCACACACACCTTGAGCTCGTCCAGCGAGCCAATTTCACCAATGACGGCCTGGTCGTACACGAGCCGAAAGGCAAGGCGATAGGCTGCGATGGCGAGCGTGCGCAGCTCGGCGTCGTCGCGCAGCCAATCCAGGTGTGTCGACGGCGTAATGTTGCCACAGTACGTGCGAAACACGTGCTCGGGACCCTCCGTCGACGCGTCGCCACCGGGGACGCCTGAAGAACGGGCGCAAAAAAGCGTGAGAACGCAATAATTTGCACAGGCCAAGCACACGACCACGCAACAGCCATGCGCTGTGCACTCGCGGCACTCACAGAGAGAATCGACGATGGCGTAGACGGCCAGGACGAGCGGGACGAGCGGGTCCTTCTGGCCAGTGGCGCCCGGCCGCAGGTGCTGGTACCACTTGAGGGGGAAGCGGCTTACGAACAGCTCGAGCTCGTACTCGTCGAGGGGAATCTCACGCCACCTGCGTCAAGGCGTTTCTATCAATAAACACAATCCGTCATGTGAGCGGTGACGGGGCCCTTCCAGTGGCGAATAACGGCGAAACCCCTTTGACGCACTATCAGTAGTCCTTTGCACAGTCGACTGCAGTTTGAGCTGAACACAACATGCCTTGCTGTCCGCAGCGCAGAGAAACAGCGGACGCACCTCTCCGGGAACTCCTTCTCCGTCCGGCGCAGGAATACCCACACGAGCGTCTTGAGAAAGCTCGACGACACGAGCTTCAAGTTGCGCGGCTGGTCGATAATGCCGGTGAGCACGTTGCGCGCATCCGAGTACGCCAATACGCCGACGGTGTCGACAGGCTGCGGACAACAGGCGAGCAGGACGTTAATACGGACGGTTCTTTATCGTACGCACACGCACGCGGATGCACGCACGCATACAAGATGAACGGCGCGCACACACCCAAGCATGAGGGAACACACACTCACCGTCAAGATGTTGAGGGCATCGTGAGCAACCGCTTCGGTGCCGTGGGCGCCCGCAAAGACGTCGTCAATGCGCGCGGCTTCGACCGTGTGGCACGACGTCTCCTGGAGCTCCAGTCCCTTAATGGACACCTGCCCGATGCAAACAACGAGAGCAGCAAGACAGCAATTGAGAAACCAAGCAATAGAATTTACGAAGCGCGCGATGGAGAGGCCGCTCACACGCACGCTCACAAGTGTCACGATATTCTACAAACAACGACCAAGGAACCGGCGGCCCACCTTGCGGTATCCGTGGCCAGCATCGAGCACTTGCACCCACACGAGCTTGTTCTGAAAGCGCAGCAGATAGAACACGCCGGGCTGCGGATCGCCCAGAGTGCCAGCGTCGAAAGCACCCGAGAGCGCGGCAGAGATGCTCGGCAGAACCTGTGCGTAGTACTGCGAGTCGCCGTTGGCAGTGTAGTGGGCCGACGCCGACGGCCACTGGCGGCGGGGGCGCGGGAACGCGACAAAGAAGAGCGGAATCCCGAACAGAGGGAGCAGAGGGACGCTGAGCACGGCTGCGATCGCCACGACCGCGAGAATGACGGGAGAGAGGAGGGCGGACGCGACGAGGAAGGGGATCGCGTGCGGAAAGCGCTGCTTCTTCTGAGTCTGCGCCGCGAAAAAACGAGGCATTTGTCGCATGAATGAACAGCAAAGGAGTGTGTAAGGGTGAAGTTGAGAACACATGGCGATTGGCCGAACAACACGGCCAACTTTTGACAGTAAAAATTCGTCGCAATCCGCGTCTACAACTTGGGAGCGCACGCAGAGGGACGGGACCAGCGCACTCACCGCCGTTGTCAGAAGGTGCGTCCCCACAAAAGCAATCTTGTCGCAGAACTCAAAGAAGCGGTCGACGCAAACGGCCGTGAGGAGAATCTGTACGCCGAGGGTGAGGTCCTCCCACCACGCATGCGACGAACCCGCGGCAAGGACGCCCCGCGGGATCACAACGCAGCCCACTACCACGACGAGCGACGCGCGCGCAGGCCTCTGCCACGCGACACGCAGCGCAAAAGCAAAGCCGGCCGCAAACACAAACTGCGTCGCGGCAGTAGAGGGGCGCCCGGAGAACAGCGCTGCGTAGCACGTGAGCAGCCACGGGGCCACGTGCTCGAGCACGGCAAAGTGGACGACGCCAAGCACGCGCCGACCGCGGCCGTTCGGCGCAAGGAAACGCGCGATCGGATTGCGCAGCGGCACGAGGGGAAGGTACGGGCGCGTCGCGAGAGGGACGAGCACGAAGAGGGCGAGCTGCACGCACACAAGCACGTCGAGGGCAACGCGGGCGTTGTGGAGCGACGCCACGCTGTTGCTCTCGTATGCATACCGAAGAAGCCCAGCCGCAGCGCCCGCCACGAGCGCCGACACGCCGGCAACTGCCGCAGCGACGAGGGCCGTCTTTGGCCGCTTTCCCGTGCGAAAATCAAACGCGGGAGCGTTCGTGGGCGAGCGTCGGAGGGCGCGGACGATGGCGCCATGCACGTCGTGGGCAAGGACGCAGCCGGCAAAACCGGCGAATGCAAAGGCGGCGACGGTGGACCAGTACACGTGCACGATGACGCTGACGACCAGCGCGACGGCGGACAGCAGAAACGCGACGGCAAGCGAGGCGTCGTCGGCGGCGTACGAACCGCCCATGAGGTGCACGAGCACCTGCTCGGCGGCGTATCCAAACAAGGCGTCCAGCTGGGGGAGCGTGCCGAGGGCGTAGAGGAGGGGGAGGATTGCAAAGACCACGTGCATGCAGCGATCGACAGACTGAAGGACGTCGGATCCGTTGCGCGCGATGAGCCCGAACACAAGAAAGGCGCCCTGCACCGCACGTGATGAAAGTGAGTATTGAGCACCAAGGAGCAACGCACACCTTCACGCACATGCACACGGAAAGAACGCGCGCCACGCACCACATAGAAAGGGCGCGAGAGGCTGTTCAGCTCGAGCGGATCGTAGTCGCGGAAGCGGCCGGGCTCTGCTGGCATCGCACCCTTCAGCGGGTATTGCGACACGGCGACGGCAATCCAACCAAAGACGCACAGCGCCCACGCGCCCGCGCCGGTGGTTGTCACCGCGCCAGCAATGGAGCGACCGGCAAGGTCCCTCGGGAGCAGATAGACGACCGAGCCAGCGCAAATGAGCCAGGACGCGCACAGCTGGACGAGGGCGACGGCCACGTGACGACGCGGGGGCACAACGAACGCCAGCTGCAGATCACGACGAAATTGAGTGACTCGCGGACAGTCTTCACGGCATAGCTGTGTGCAAAAGTGAACGCCACGTCTCAGTGCGACCCTCCGAATACACGCACCGTCTCACGGCCCACAACACCATCGAAGGGTATCTCGTCTTCCTCGGCGAGGGCGTCGCGCGCACCCTTCTCCGCATCCAGCGTGGGAATCGGACCGACAGTGCGCAGCGCCCTCTTATCAATGAAAAACGACGCAACGCGCACAATGCCGTCGATCGCCACCACGATGGACCCGCAGATGACCGCGGCAGTCACCTAAACACGGCACATTCCACAGGCGTTAAGTTCGCGACTCTCTCACATTGCGCATAAGATGCAACGAGCACCGCCACTCACATTGGAGAGGGATCCGTTGTTGGCAAGGCCCGTAAAGAGAAGACCCACTCCAATGGGAACGCAAAGCAGCAGAAACTGTGCAAGAGAACGCGCGCGGGATTTAGTAAGGGCTTGCATCGAGCACTGGAATGTGCAACGGCGCAGTCGTCGCTCACCTGCCAAATGTAAGCGTAAGGAGGGACATCATCCCCCGCGGGGAAGCGCACGCCACCCAAGAGTGTGTGCGGCCACCGGCGTTTCACAAACGCAACCTTGTACTCGTTGAGAAGGGGCGCCTTGTCGGCCCCGTCGCCGTTGTTGCGCTCCACGGGCATTCTTTGGGAATTGCGCTGATCCAACAAATTTCAGCGACAATCACCCACACCCTCGCGGGCAATGCACCACACAGCGCGCCCACGGAGGGCCAACGACGCACGCTTCCACGTCAAGCCACAGGTAATCGCCGTGATTTTTGTGTTGGGCGTGAAGAAACGTGCGAACGACCTTTTGAAGTGCGGTCGTCCAGTGCGGAAATTGAAATTCTTACTTTTCCAGTTTGTATGAAAATACTATATATACATCTTCTTAACAAGTCACAAAACATAAAGTCAGATAATACTAATGTCATATTCGATACATTCGAATTTGAATTGCTTAATTGCGAAATTCACGAGGAATTCTCGGCGGTCACCATGGCTGGCCAAATTTGGCGATGTCCGGACATGATGGCCAACGTGACCCGCGGAAAATTTTCAGCCACCAGCGGCACACACACACACACACACCCACCCACACACACAAACACACGTACATACTCAGTCACACATACTCACCTGCTTACTTCAAACCAGATACTTCAAACCAAAGTCACATTGTACTAATATTGCTATTTCGAAAGTTCGCCTTGCTCTCATTGAGTGATCGACAATGGCGCCCCTTCCCCAGTACACGTCGTACGACAAGTTTTGGCCGTTCTACCTGCGCGAACACAAGAAGCCGGCGACGCGGGCTTTCCACTACATTGCGACCGTCAATGCGACCGTCTGCCTCCTGCTCGCCGCCTCGTATTCGTGGAAGTGGGTGCCCATGATTGCGTGTGTGCAATAGTAGAAGTGGGACGAGTGCTTACTTTCGTCTGTTGTGGACAGGTTTGCGATTGTCGCGCCGTTTGCGGCATACTCTTTCGCGTGGTACAGCCACTTTTACATCGAGAAGGTGCGTCGCCCTGCTACTGTTACATTGCGCACACGCCTGCATACTTTTAATGTGCGCAGTTCGTGTAATAGTGTGGCGGTGTCTTATGGCTCTGTGTTGTCGACGTAGAACAAGCCGGCAACGTTCAAGGCGCCCCTCTGGAGTCTTATTTCCGACTATCGCATGTTCCTTCTCTTCCTGACGGGAGGACTCGACGCGCATCTTGCAGCCGCGGGGGTCACAACAACACAAAAGTAAAACGAAATCGCTTTGGTTGACTCCACGCGAACGACGCTCGTCCTTCCGATAGCACCCAGTTTCATATTCACGCGTTTATGTGCGAGTGTCGTTGTGCATCTCCACGACACACACTGCAATAACGCCGGCGCCCCTTAACACAAGCGTCGCCTCATGCTCAATCACGAAGCTCTCTTTCTCGCGGACTGTGTGCAGTTCCGAAGTTCCGCCGCCATCCACGCGCACAACGCACTCGCCGGAAACACAGTACACAAACGCGGCGCCCGACACAGCTTGCGTGAGCGATTTGCTCGCGTCGAGTGTCACGAAATCCATGGCACACGTGCGGACGATCGATCGATTGAAGATGACGCCGATGTCCAGGACATGGACGGCGGCTGCGTCGAGTACGGTGCACGACGTCTTCATGTCGCCGGAGAATCGGACGGGGATGCCGAGAGGGTCCATGCGCTGTTGCGTTGCAGTGCCGTCGGGGTGCGTGTGGTGGAGAAGGAGAGAGCTTCCGCTGAGGATGCCCAGAATTCTGTCGCATCCTGAGCCGAGTGTTTTTTTTTAAAAAAAACGAAGATCCTTCAGTAAACGGGACTTCGGGCACAATAAATCCCCCCACGGCGTCCACGAAGCTCGCTATTCACAGAGGAACACATAGACACACAAGTGTCCCTTAGTTTGCCGCTCGGGGCACAAACGAGTGCTGATGCTAGTGGCGTTCCGGCGTCACATCCTTCGTCCTCTCTCCCCGCTCTTCCCTCCCCCCCCCTCCCCCCCACCCACCCACCACACACAACACACTCACACACCTTGGAACACCGAAAAGTCGCCAGATTCGGCCACCGTTGCGGAGCTAACGCGCCACGCAAAGTTGTCCGGAAATGCGCCGTCGGCCGGCCTCAGCACAAACTGGGTCGTGGTGCCGCGCCCATTCTTCCACGGCATCACGCGATAATCTGACGCAGACAGGCGAACGGCGCCCATTTTCTGTCCAAACGTACAAACACCTTTCGCTTCCTTTCACTCACAAACTCTTTTCTGCACTCGAAGTGCTTGTTGATGCGTGCGAGTTGTGCGTCGACAGGATTAACAGTAAGCGTAACAGGCCCCATTTCAAGTTTCTTTTGCTTCTCATTTCTTCCTAATGGGGCTCAAACTACCCCACGACGCACTGTCTGCGCATTGCGACAACGAGAAAGAAGACTGGGCCACAAATACAGAAGACTACGACTCAGCCCCAACAGTTCGCAGAGTGACACTTCGTGTTGGACGCACCGCGCACGACGCCGCACGCACGCACATGCACGCACATGCACGCGCTCAGTGCGCCAGCTTCCACATGAACTGGAGGTACGGCTCAATCGACCACACCTCGGCAAACTTGTTGCAGTTCGCGATGAGCTCCTTCTGAAGCTTCGGGTTCGAGCGCCACTCCACCAAAAACTTCTCTCCCTCCTCGAGCGTCGTGTAGATGCGGCCAATGTTGCGCTCCGCCGTGAGAATCTCCCGGCTGCCGTCGCTCACGGCCGCCAACACGGGCACGCCGCACGCGACCGCCTCCATAATGGACAGTCCAAACGTATCGGCCGGGCACGCGTTGATCACGAGGTCCGCGGCGGCGTAGATGTCGACGAGCTCCTTCTGGGGCAGCGCGTCCACCCACGCGAAGAGGCCGCTGTACTTGGCCTTGAGCGAGTCGAGATACTTTGGGTTCGACGCGGGGCCAACGATGGCCATGTGGAAGCTGTCGGCGTGGCGAGAGATCATCTCGAGGGAGTCCTCGAGCTTCTTCTCCGGCGCAATGCGGCCGCAGAACAGCACGAGGGACTTGCCGGCGGGGCACAGGCGCGCGCGTGTCGCGGCATCGCGCGGAACGGGGCGGAAGACCTGCTCGGGCAAGGCCACGAAAGCTTTGAATTTAGTAGAAGGTCAAACAGCGATGGGAGGTGGACGGTAAAGATATGGCCGGACAGAGGTTGTGTGAGTGTGTGTTGTGTGTGCGAGTTGTGTGTGTGTTGTGTGTGCGAGTTGTGTGTGCGTGTGTGTGTGTGTGTATGTCCATGTGTGTGTGTTGTGTTTTGTGCATGCATGATTAGAGAGCGTGACTAAGGTGCGTCTGGCTAAGCGTGAAACGCACCTGCGTGTCCACAAAGTAAGGCCACTTGGAAAGCTTGCGCCGGTGGACGCCGAACGAGTCCTCGAGGTACTTGAGCGAGCCTTCGGATGGGCTAACGACCTACACACACGCACACACCGGCACACCGGTTTATAGAAGGCGCGAACTGCATGCACGCACATGAACCGGAAGAGCAAAGACGGAATGCACGCGCACGTGACCGCACCTTTTCGGCCAGCTTGCAGCAGGCGTAGAGAAGCACGGCGTAGTATGCCTTGATCACGCGGAGCACGCGCTGGCTCAGCCCGTAAAAGTTCAGGAACGTCAGAATCTCCGTGTGGTAGCAGAAGACGCTGCGCGCGCGGAACAGCCGCGCAAGCGCGAGGAGAGGAATGCAGTAAATGTCGACGCTGTGCACGTACACGACGTCCGGCCGCACGCGCCAGTACAGCATCAGCAACTGCCACGTGATCGCGAGGAGGTAGAGAGGGTTCCCGAGGCACGCGCCGTTTGCGTGCACGCCCTTGAGCACAACCACCGGCGACCCGTTGTAGTTCGCCGGCGCGTCCTGACAGATCGTCAGCGCGGTCATTTGCATGTGCGGCGGACGGCGCTCGAGCTTTCGCGCCACCATCACGTTGACGCCGTTGCAGCGCGGGAACGACGCGGCAAACACAAGCGCCTTCTGCTCCCGCTCGCCCGACGTCGCCTTGCTTGCGCTCGTCGTCCCCTGCGGCGTCAAGTGCTGGGGTTCCGGTGCGTGTCCATTCGCGGCGGTCCCATTGGCAGCGTGCCCGTTGGCCTTCGCCTTCGTTGGCGATTGGGGCTTGGGCGGCAGAGCCTCTTGCGCCGGGACATCGTGCGAAGGAAGCGCCGTCTTTTCCACGACGGGCGCAGGCGCGGGTTCGGCTACGGCGGAGGAAGTAGCGGCACTCGCCGTGGTTGATGCGGGCTGTTGCTTCTTCGCCTGGCCGCCCTTCGCGGCCTTCCCCTTCTTACCCGCCATTCGTCCGATTACAGTCACTGACGTAAGTCTCTGTTCCCCAGCGGACCCTTCTGTCTATCTCACCCTTGCCACTACACGCGAACGGAACTCGCGAATACGTCGGTTCGACTCCGTTTCAGGTGCTTTGCGACGAACGCGGCGCTCGCCGTTGCGGCCAGTGCGGCTGTCATGTGATTCTCGTGGAGTCACGACCACGTGATGGCGTGTTACCTGGACACACGGCCATCCAGACATAGGTCTTGAAACAGCCACAGCGGCTAGCCGGCATCAGCACCTTGCATGCGCACAAAGAGGTCTCTGTCAGTGCTCAAGGTTGGCTCAAGAGTTACGTCTATTTTATATGGTAAACTACGCCAAAAAAAGGCCGTCATCGCCATCTCCACTGAGTGAGTGCACTCGGGTCTGCCAGACCGCAGGCGACCGAGCGTCGCCGGGCAGCGGCTGCCGGGGCAGTCAGTGACGGTAGCCGGCGCGGGCCCGGTAGTGCGGCGACCGCCGGGCCGGTGTCAACACACGCCACCTCAGCTGTTCTGAACGAGCGTGGACTGCAGCTCGATCACTTGACTCACGGCGATCGCGATGCGGCGACGGACGGCGAGGGCACCCACGGCGGCAGAGTACATGAGGACGGCGGCCGTTATGCAGAGGGCGAAACCGGCGTCGTAGGTCGAGGACGTCCCTGGAGGAGTAACGACGAGGTTTGCTTCGACGATCACGACGAAGGCGACGAGGGTGGCTGTGGTAATCACCGCTGTGGACACAAATTGTCACTCAGAGTCAGTGAGCTGAAACAGCCAGTACTGTCACATCTGCACATCTGCCGTGACACACCAATGCCGGCTCACTCACCAGCAGAGAATGTCCACGCAAAGGCCTTGTAGAGGTAAACGCGACGCGCGCCATTCTTTCCGCCCTCCGATTGCTTCGCATTGAGTGCGCCGTTGAAATAAGAGCCCCGCGCCGTGTACGAGAGGTAGCAGGCGCCGACAGCGCACGTGATGATGGCCGCGATGCCAAGCCCGAAGGGGATCGCCATCAAGGTGACTCCCGGCGGAGTTATCAGGGACAAGCACGCGTTGAGAGTCACGATGCCACTGGGGATGATAATGCACCGCTCGCGTGTGTTGTAGTTGTTCCCGCCAGATGCGCCGAAAACGCCCGAGGCCGAATACTTCACCCACGGCACCGCATCCGCTGAAGGGGCAATGGAGACGATGAGGAGAATGAGGGCGACGACGGCAACGAGCGCAAGGGCAGCCGTAATGCGTGAAGACTTGTCCATGGTTCTGGCTGTGCTTGAGCGATTAGACGACCGGAGCGCGCCTGAGCACTGCAGTTCGCCGGGCCAGCTGCGCAAAGAAGTGCGAACTACTTGTGACGCTAAAGAGCCATGAGTTACATTATATACAGTCGGTCAGCGTCCCTGCTGCCCGTCTGCCGACGGCCCACTGCCGCCTGAAGCCGCCCCTCTGACAGTGGCGCGGCGCGGCCGTGCCAAGGGAATCTCCCATCTTTTCAGCGATGACTTTTGCATGGCGTGCGGTGCTCACGCAATGAGCGCCAATGCGTCGACCAGCACAATAATGCGCGGCTAATAGCCTCAGTAGTGTGCCGAGTGTGCGGCGGGGCATTCCCTTGTGTTCGACCTGGGTAACACATCTGGACAACTTTGTTCCATTTTGGCCCCTTGGCGGACACTCGCTTGCCATATTGGCCTCCCATATCCATATTGGCTCACGGAAAAACCGGACACGCGTTCGTAATTGCAGAGTTCCCCGCGCCTTTTCCTCTGTCGCAAAGGCGCCACTCGTTGCTTCCACGTCACCGCACAGCATTCTCCCCGTGTTCTGTGTTCGCATTCTTGCGACGTCATGGCAACGTAGGTTTGTTAATGTGTTAAGCCCCAGCGCCTCAGTCAGCGCACGTGCACGTGAGTGCGATCTCAACAACCGAGCAAGGTTTATCGTGAGTCACTGTAGTCTTCGCGCATGCTGCTCACAAACGCCGGCGTGGTCTGCAAGACGTCGACAGGCACGCATAGGAGGAGTACCTGCAGCCTCTTGGCCTCCTCGCTCGCGCGGCTGGGGATGCGCAGAAGGAGGACGAAGTAGATTGCGCCCGCGACGCAGCAAAACACGGCCGTGGCGACGACCATCTTGTCGTGCAGCGAGGCGACGTCTGCCCCAAGAGTCGTCCCGTAGAGTTCTGTCGCGCGGATGAGGGCGGGGCGCAGGTACCGCTGTCCGAGTCGCTCGAGCTGTACGAACGCCTGCTGACCGAAGAAGGTGCGCGCCGTGTCTCCCGGGATGGGCATCGGCAGCAGTTCCGCCTTGACGTGGACCTCACCCGTATCGCGAAGGAAGCGCTGCAGGGACGACGAGAGGCCGTTGAGGAGCAGCCCACTGTAGAACGTCGAGCAGTCCGCTGGAGACGTGTCGATGCACGCGCTCTCGAAGAGTATCGGCTGGTAGCGCGGCTCGACGGCGGAGGCGGGGATCCCAAGCGACGCGTTGCCGTACATCAGGTAGTTGTGGATCGCCAGCGCCGTCTCGGCCGAGTCCTTGAAGAGGGCGTCGAGTTCGACGAATGTGTCCGTGTCGTTGCAGTAGACGAGCTCTCGCAGGAGGTGAAACGTCACGAGCGTCTGGTACGTGCGCCTGTTCCCGTAGTTGACAGACGTCGCCGTCCCCCTGTTCTGGTCCACAAAGTCCGCGATCATCGTGTGCGTTGCGCAGAAGAACGCGATGGCCGCCACGAACAGCGCAAGCACACGGATGCTCGTGCCGGCTTGGTTTCGCGCGAAGAGCTTCGCGCGCTCCATGGGCGTCGGCATCCGCCGCACGGTGCCCTTGCCTCCCCTCCCGTGGCTACGGAGTCGGCCCGTCGTTCCCGTACCCCCGAGAATTGCTCGCAGCGAAGACTTGTCCGCAGCTTTGTCGAGGGCGTTACCCGCGCCATCGAGTGCGACGTCGTCGCCGTCGTGCGCGTCTTTATCGGCGTGCGCGTCCACGCAGTCGTCCTCGAAGCCGTCGTCCAGCGCCTCGCGCGAGTCCAGCCGTGCGCGGCACTTCTCCGCCATCGCACGGCACAGCGACCGCGGCACGAAAAGAAACCGCCACAGGACGCTCGTCTGCCGCCGCTCGACGAGAACGAGGACGGGCATAACCACGGCGAACGTGACGACGAGAGTGAAGGCGAGGCCGGCTGCGTACACGGCGTCGGCAGTCGACCGCGCCTCGTCGCTGGATGCCACAGCAGCCCCTTCGTACATGTTCATCGACGCCTCGAGCGCCGCCCACACGCTCGTGAGCACGTTCTTGGTGACGAAGTAGACCGAGGGCGGCTGGAGCGCAAAGTCCGTGAGGTTCGTCTGCGCTAGCATGTGGGCCTCCATCACCAGGGTGTCGAGGAGGTTCCACAGATTGTAAACGCGGACCGAATGCACGCCCCCCTCGCTAATGTTCATCGGTATCGACGGCGTGACGTACAGCCGCTGGTGCGCCGGGGAGAGGGACGCAAACTGCTTGAAGAGGTACGAGTGTATCGCGTTAAGGTCGTTCGCCGACGTATTGAGGCGATTCCGCAGCCCCCTCTCCGTGTACTGGTCGTAGATGCCCATGGATTTGAGCACGAGCAGGCGCGTCGCGTCGATCATGTCGTACGTGTTCAGGCGCCGCTTCGAAGAGTAAATGACGGCGTCGACCGAGTCGCCGTACGCCTTCGCCTTGCTGTCCACCTGTACGAGCCCCACAGCCGCAATCACGACGACGCCCGCGACGGCCACGAACAGCGCCGCTCGCAGCGCAGTCCCAATGTGACCGAGGCCTGCGCCAGAGCCGAAGAGGATCTGTTCCCGGATGTGGTCGAAGCGAGACGCCGTGGATGACGCGTGCGAACTGGACGCCACGCTGCGCGGACGAGAGGGCACCCCTCCCGTCGCTGGGCCTTCTGCCGCATCATCGTCGCTCACGCACGTGCTCTCGTCGCGGCTATCGTAAGCAATGTCGTGCGGCGCAATGTCCGCCATTTCGATCGCTACGGCGACGTCGGCGTCCTGTCGCTCGCCGCCCGCCTCGTCGCTATCGCGGAACTGGACGCGCGACGACTGCGTGCGCTGGGTACGGCGGCCATCCGAAGCGCCCTCCGCGTGCAACGGGATCTCGTTCGGTGCGAGCATTTCCGTCGACATCGAGACGGACCTCTCGTCGGACCTTTTGTGGGTTGTGCTTGACGCGCGGGGCGACCGTATGAGCGGCGGGGGACCCATGTTGGTTGCGGCGTCCGTAGCGAGAGAGGCGGCGTCGGCGCCGGTCGCTGCTATTCCGCTTTGGCGCTGGAGTTGCTCGCGAAGGGACACGCGAAGAACGAGGAGCGCGGCGTCGCGCGTGGAGGACGCGAGGACGTGCACGTCGAGAGAGGCCACCGGCAGGGCGGTTCCGCGCGCGCTGTAAATTGAAACGCCCTCGATGCAACCCTTCTCCTGCCAGTGCCGCCTGTCCTGCTCCCCCTCGCCCTCTGTTGCACGCACGGCGATCGCGGCAAAGTCGGGCACGAAGCGGGTTACGGCCACGCGCGGTCCGCTGCCACTGAAGCTCTCCGCGGGGATGCCGAGAAGAGACCCGCAGCTGGCCGTGCACGTGACGAGCGTCCCATCGCGGGCCACGAGGAGCGCCTGCTCTTCGTGCGGCTTCATCGCCGCGACAAAGAGAATGCCACCCCTCGGTGAACACATCTGCCGCACGATCATTGTCACAGGGACGGCATAGCCGGACTTGTGCAGCGCGTAGACTTGGACGGGGCGGTCCAGCCACTCGCTCGTGCCGTCCTCGAGGTACCGGCGGACGTACGCCGTGTGACGCGAACCGAAGGGCTGCGAGAAGGGGACGCATCGGAGACTTCAGCGATTTGTGCACGTGAGTTCCGTATAGAAGTTAATGTGAGTGAACACCGGCATGTTCGTGTATGTGAGTGGCAGTGCATGAGAGCGGGTGTGCGGTCGCGTGGACGGCTGCACGTGCGTGTGACACACACCTCCGGCACGATGGCTCCGATGTTGCGCCCAAGCAGCTCCCGCGGCCTGTATCCGAGCAGCCGGCACGCGGCGCCGTTCATCTCGGTCACGGCACCGCACGAGCGCAGGTCGCCGGATATGGTCACGGTCGCGTAGCGGTCGTCCATGAGCATGTCGACGACGCCAATCGTCCCAAAGTCCGCCGACGCGCCCTTGTCGCCCTTGTCGCCGTCGCCGTTGTTGGTCTCGTCGAGCTCTCCCGCACGCGCGATGAGCATTTCGGCCGTTAGCGGGTCGTGCACGACGTCCATGAGGAACCCCGCGTACATACGCAGCGTCTGCGGCACGTTGGGATTGAGGCGAATCAGCTCTTGGTAGCCCTTCTGCGCGCGTGCGATCGACTCTGTCACGCGGCGCGCAATGTCGTTGAGACTGAGGGGGTCCGGCTGCGGCCTGAAGAGTTCCGTCCACAGTGCCAGTTGCGCCTTTGTCGCTCGCACGTCGTGGCGCTGTGCCTCGGACATGTGCTTCTGGTACTTGATGAACTGCGGAGGAAACAGGTCAGTCACGTGCGCACCGATGCCTGTCATTTCCGTGCGGGTGCGCATGCGAAGAGAGGTCTGAAGGGTCTGCTGAAGAGAGGCATTGTGGCTGCGCGCACGCACGGCACTTGCCTGGATCACGTCGCCGTGGCCGCCCTGCGTGCCGTCCTTCACAATCTGGCGGCGGCGGTAGATGAAGAACTCTTCGTCGAGGCGCGGAGAGAGCTCCTCGGCCGCCTGCAGCTCTGCGAGCGCGAGCTGGCTGTTGCCCGTGAAGTACTTGTGGTGGTTGGACCAGAAGAGCCGAAGGAGGGAAGACCGCGGGTGTCGCTTGGCGGCGTGTCGGTACCACGCGTTGACCTCGGCAATCGCCTGCTTCGCCGCCACATCGTCCACGTGCGTTGCCTCGTCGTGTGACATGTGCGGGTCCTCCTCGCTGCCGGGCCGGTAGCCGAAGAACACGTTCGCACGGACGAGGTGCAGGCGCGCCTTCAGCTCCACCTCGAGAGCGTTGCGCATGCGGTTGGGCTGCGCGCGCTCGATGAAGCCTCGGCGCGCGTCGCACGCGGCACACGATGTGTAGGCGACGAGCGGTGCGCCGATGAGGAAGAAGACGAACGCCTGGTTGTCCTCGGTGTTGGCGGCCTGGACGACAACGAGGCACACGGCCGCCCACGTGACCATCCAGAAAGTCGTCGCACGCGCCTGCGTGTAGCGGTACCTGGGGAGTGCGAGTGCGAGGTACGTGTGGGTCAGTGGTGAATGCTCGTTACTGCGCGCGTTACAAAGCCCGCGACTCGCCTGTAGTACGGCAGGTACCACGTGTAGAGGAGCGCCGTCGTTGCGCACGAGCCGAGCAGGATGCCCGTGAGCGCCCACCGCTGCGACGTCGAGTGCCCGACGACGAGCGTGAAGACGACAGTCAAGAAGGCGCGCACGGCCTCTGCGTACAGGTCGATGCGCGAGTGCGGGCGGCTGAGGATCGTTCGCGAGGCCGGGTCGGGCTCTGAGAAGCAGATGCAGCACAACAGCCCGAGCGCGACGAACGCAATGCCGGCGACGATGGCCAAGACTTTGAGGAAGAGGTCGACGCCGGACCAGCACTCGCCGTCGCCGTCGCACTTGAGCCGCGCGGCGAGGATGCCGACAAGCGGCATGAAGAGCACCGTCGACGCGAGTCCGCTGAGCGTGCGGAGGGACGTGAGCGTCCACATCATACGGTACCTGTTTTGCGAGAACGAGTAGCCGACGAATGCCGCATTCGCAAGCAGCAAGAACACGAGGGCGACGGCGACGTAGAAGACAATCACGCTCGACTCGATGTAGTTCTCGAAGGAAAACGGGCGCAGGAACTCCTGGAACCAGTGCGACTGCGCGCCGTTCCACGGGAATTCGGACTCGTACACGTTGAACGCGAAGCCGAGCAGCTGGAAGAGGTCGACGACCATCTCGAGCACGACCCACATCGCGCCGAGGCTCGCGTCTTTGACCATGATGAAGAGGATGCCGAACAGTCCATTCTTGGCGGCCGTGAAGAGTTGCGATATCCCATTATTGCGCGGCCCGAACCCTCCGGCGGCGGACCCGGTGAGTGCGCTTGACGTCCCGCTGCTGTGGGCATAGCCCGATGCGACGCTGCGTCGGTCCATCGCACTGCCGACCCTCACGCCTGCCTCTCCCTGTCGTCGTGCACCTTGAGCTTTGTTTTCAGTGCAAGGAAATAAGACGAGGCAGGCTGTAGCGTCGGTTTAAATTTGGGTCCGGGTCAGACGGTGCCGGCAGAGCAAAGTCAACTGAAGCGTGACGGCACTGTGCGCACGCCTGCTGTGGCTGATATGGGGCTATTCACTGCATGCTACATGACCGCGCCCCACTCTTTCCAAGCCTTGTTCGGCACGGAAACCGGTTTTTCGTCAGCGGCTGTGGACACTTCGGTCGGCCGACAGAAGTGCGTCACTGTGGGTCGCCCATGCCTATTTTTATTACCTTAACTGCGACAAGTCCGCCATAGAGACGTACCGGAAAGGAGCAGTGGTCACGCGCGGGTGCACGGTCGTGTCACCAAGAGGTGCGCCGCAATACCCCGGTGGCTTCGTCATACTGGGCGTTGCCCTCGGCACGTGCGCGATTCTTCGATTCCACTCGCACGCCATTGGCCTATGGTCACCGCATTAATGTCCGGACATAGAGCAACGTGCGCGTTTTCAACCTCGCGTGCGTCACGAATTCCCCGCGACACCTCTTGTGCTAGCCTTGTATTGCCAATTATATTGGTCATGGCCATCCGTCGTGTCTCGGTGACTTGCATATCACATATATGCACCACACTGACTCATACGACACGCTCTTTCCTGCCGGATTCCGTTGCCGACAGTTCAACCAGTCCCTGCTCTGAGTGCCGCCGGCACCGCCAGTGGCAGTGGCCGGACCCGCCTGATTGTATCCGGCCCCGGCGGTGGCCTGTCGCCGGTGAGTGCCGAGTACTGATTCGGGGCCGTTGCCGCAAACGGTCCGAGTACAGTGACTGCACCTGAGTCGTCCTGCCGACGGCTCGGCTCCGAGACGATGCGTCAGAATAGCAGCCGGCGCCAGTTGCCGGAAGCCACTGAGCCGCCGAGTGGCGTTGCGCACGCAGTCAACCCTGTCACGGCAGCCGAGGCCGAACTGTTCCAAACGCAGGCCGGTCCGAGCAGCTCACTGGCACGCGGCAGCCTGGCGCCGCACGTCCGCGCCGGACGCCAGTTCTGTAGCCGGCATGCACCACTGACGTGCCTGGCTGTGCTTCCGGCATCCGCGTGGCTTTAATTGAGGCCGCGCATGCAGAATGCGACGTACCGGACGTCGCAGACCAGGCCGCGCCGTCAGTGGCTTAACATACTGAGCGCCGGCGCGCGTGACGCACTGCAGCGGGGCCACTTGAGTGTTCACGGCTCCGTCGTGTCGGCTATCGACTGACGGGGCCCAGTCGCCTTCAGACTAATGAATGCACTCTGTAAGCAAGGTTCGCGCCTTCAGTTGTCAAATGCCCCAATCGCGGCCTATGTATTGCGCTGCCGGGTAAACGGACCGGGCGCTATGCGGCTGGCGGGCATGACGGGCGTCGGCGTCGCCCGTTTCAGAACGACTCAGCCGACGCTGTTCCGGTGGCGCAAGCCCCTCAAAAAGCACTCCGGCGCACACCTTCGTCAATTCGCACATGAGCCCGGCCTACCTCGCTTTAGTTACCGGTGCTTTGGGACTGTGCTTCATTGTCCTCTTTGAAAGCAGACGCCAGGAGGACGCGACTGCCGCATGCTCGCCAGCAGAGGGACACGCCGTCGAGACGCAAAGGTTTCTCAGCTCACTCGCAATGGCGTGGATGATCTTCGCGAGGAAGGGTCGTCGTTGTCCCTATGCGCCGGCGCGCGACCACATCGTCCTCGTTGAGGCGCGATGAAGACAGAAAGTCAACACCTCGTTAGTCTCGCCAACAATGTCCCCTTCGCGCCCTCAATCAAATGAACGCCGTCCATTCCAAAGCTCCGATCGGGGCGTCGTCGCCGAGACCCCGTGGCGCGTCCGCAGAGCCTTCTCAAAATTCCACCACGCCGCGGCTGCGCAGCCTGTTGATACACTCGAGGCGCAACGCCCTTTCTCTCCTCCATTGCGAGCAGGGACTCACGCAATCTTCACTCGTTCGTCCTCTTGGAAACTTCGTCTTTCGCGCGCTCGACCTTGTCTTTCCGTACTGCGCGCAACGCACGCTTGGCCTCGCGCGACTCCTCCAGGGTATTTTGAGTCGCACGCTCGACCTTCTCCGCGTCCGTCGCGCGCGCCTCGTCCGCCCTCGCGCTCCTCTTCAGTTGTTCAGAGCCGCATTGTACCTGGCGAACACAAAATTCACCAGGGAAGTCACAGCGGCCAGCTGCTTCTCGTCGTTGAGGATGACGTGAAGCCGATGCCGAGGTGTCACGGTGTCATTGGATCGACGGCAGGACTCGAAAACCGTCGCACGGCCTACTTGGGCGCGGCGGCGACACGGGCAAGAGTGGCTCCTGCAGCAGCACGCCTCCAAGCAACGCTGATCATGGCTAGACGCAGAAGGGGAGAGAGAGAGAGAGAGAGAGAGAGAGAGAGAGAGAGAGAGAGAGAGAGAGAGAGAGAGAGAGAGAGAGAGAGAGAGAGAGAGAGAGAGAGAGAGAGAGAGAGAGAGAGAG